>CM032420.1:16415621-16593968 GCA_019049465.1 Dryas iulia moderata | reverse complement strand
CTGACCTTGCATCTAGAGCACTTGCCGCCAAACGACGCAAATCCATAGCCAGCTTTAAGTTGAGTCTTCCACCAGATAACAGCCAAAAAGCTTCCTCCACTGAACAAACTAGAAGCAACTGTACACGCAGGAACACTTGGTGTTCGTGAGTATTATATATATGTGACATTCACTTTGAATATTCACTTCATTTCAGTATCTTCCTTATCGACCACTTAATCCATTATAATCTTGCAATTGATTGTACTACCTGTATTGTCTTTTTGCAACACTTATGCCATTTATCGCCACTATCTATTACTTACATGTCTCCTTATCGTTATCATCTTATGTTTTTATGGAGAACGTGATTGTTGCTGCTTTGTATAAGCTGCTTATATATAAAATATCATTTTATAATTATACATTTATATAACTGAAATTATAATGCCAGAGTTATAAATTGCAATAAATCTTATCAAACTTTCGATATAAAGATAACCTTGAAAACAATCAGCCTTGTCGTGTAAAATATATCGAGAACTTTGTACGGACGTCAAGAAATAATTGCCGAAGCATTAAAAGAATTGATCAATATAATTTTACATTATCTAATCTATTTTTGATATGTATTTTCATAATTAGAATTTTGTATTTGATAAAATAATTTTATTCACCGTTTTATAGCATATCCTATTTCTTTATTGTTATTATATAACGTGTATCATATATAATATGTATATGTGTCTTAATGAGTGATATACGCAATTGAATCATAAGGCCATATTTCTACATGCCATGCATATTTATATCATTACCCTTCATACGTCCGTGTATAGTACCTAGACAATATCATAATATATTTTGTACAATTTATTGTCTTAATCCATCTTCTACAGACATGTTTTAATATGAAAAGATTAGTGCGCCAACTCGAAACTAACGGAAACTTCAATTTATTCAACTTTGTCCTATTGCGTCAATAAGGATGTGACCAGGAGACCACTTGAGTTGAGAGACCTTTTCTGTGACAAAGGAGCTTTTTCTAACCATGTATGCAGCTGATAGCAACTTAAAACCAAATAATAATATTTGCAATATCGACACGCGAAAACGTTCTTTCAACAACATAATATCAGAAAATCGTTCCACACATTATAGTATATAATTCTATTATTTCCGTTTGCGCAATAGCACAGAAACACGATTAAGTTGTTTTTAATTTATTATTGACTTTTCGCAGTCAAGAAAATTATAGCAAATTGTATACTGTCTAATTAAACACATATATGTAATGCGGACTAATAATGATGATTAGTATTTAAATACTGTAATTGTATCGAGAATTCTTAAAACCCTACATAATGGACATGATAAGTACGTCAATTATCCACCACTTCAGTTAACTCTTGAGTACATGGCAGGTAACAATGATAATAATTCTCATATAATTGCGTACACACAAAAAACTTTGCTTTTTGCAAATTATACAATTGATTCGTTGATGTTTTTATATTCATTTTGAAGGTCTCGTTATTTCTGTTTATGAAATCATCAAAATTACTAAACAATACAGCTTAAACATGTTGTTATTGTATATGTTTCGGTCACACCCTAAAGTATTTATAATATAATTTGCTATTGTATTATTAAATTCTAAATAAAGATAAGCCCTTTATGATATCATATTTCATTATTTTTTAATCTGTACAATTAAATTAAAATGTCTGTTTGTATTATTAATATAACCGCTTTTTACTAGATATATATGAATGTACGGTAAATGTAACAAATAATAATCTTTTATAATTTTGTCTCTTATTTTCTTTGGCTAATCTCTGGAGCTACTGGACCGATTTTGACGTGACTTTCACTGGCAGATAACGGGTGTAATAAGGAGTAACTTAGGTTACGTTTATTTTAACACGCGGACGAAGTCGCAGACAGAGATTATAATATGATACTAAAATCCTGCATTACTTAAAACAAGGCAAATTTAACAAGTGTGGAAATTATCATGAAAATTTTGCTTTATGTAACTAATATTCAGGTTTCTATAATAACCATCTACCATCATACCTGTCACATACCAAAAAATTGTACTTACTGACTATAAAAACTTATGACGTCTTTTAAAGAATTAGTCATCAAATTCCTAAGTAACTGCTCACTTAACATTATGTTCTTTTAAATAGTTTTTCTGTAACCTAAAACGTAAAGAATTTTGTCAAATGTCAAGATGTATCTAGGACTGTCAAATGATGGATATAAAAATAATGAAAAAAAACAGTTTTTTCATTTGCTATTTTATATCTAAGTTACAGAACTTAGATATAAAATAGCAAATAAGTCTTTCTGTACTAAGACAATGACTCAGTCCAGGATCGTTAGCCTAACATTCAGATTTAAACCACTATTTAATCACTGAAATTAAAATTATGAATAATTAAATAGGTTTACGACCCCTTTCTTTTTTTCCTTTGCTTTATATTACAAACTTCAAAGTAATATATTAATTGAAGTTTTGCATGTCATTGCAAATATTACATCATACAAAAATTAATGAACTCCAAAGCTTTAATAGTCCAACCGGTTACAAATTACCATTGTTATACATTCCTAAGGAAATATGACTTGCGTTTTTGTGTGCTTGGCTGAAAGTTTTATGTTACCAAGCTAGTTAATCATTTTAGTTACATTTTGTTATTAGTTTAATGTAAGGGGCCATCGTGGTGCATTGTAACTACGTCTTACTGTAAACGTGATGGTTCTAGATCCGATTTCCACTGGGAGAAATGATTATGGTTAATATTTTCATTTACTTAATCTGATCAAATGCAATGCGCGGCGTTAAGTTCCGTCACTTAACATGCAATGCCTCCGAATTTGGCGGAAAGTGGGGAATGGAGTGTTCTTAACACTAGGTTACAGCGTGAAGCTAAAAAAAAATATTCTGCTATGACATTATGAGAGTTGCATCCCCCTGAACAAACAACACGCAAAATCTCGAATTTGGGCAAAGAGTAAGGAACAGAGTGTCTTGACTCTGGATACTCTATGACTTTCCTACTAAGCTTGAAAAGAGTGGAGGTGGAATAAAAGTGTGATTTTTAAACCAAAACCAGTTTTTGTTATAACAAGATGAATGTTCTAATTATAATAGACTTAAAGGCATTAAATGTAAACAGTGAATTGAAATTGAATTGTAAACAGTGACGGACGGACGTTTCGAACATTTTAAGTTGTCCATAGTTAGGGGTAGACTACCTGATTCCTGTGATCACGAACTACTAAATACCAAAAATACAACATTTTCAAAACAAATCTACCAAATTTCCAAGGTAATTTTAATATTTAATGAAAACAAACAACTATTTCATATTTACATTAGGTATTATACACAAATCAAGGTCGACAAGTATCACGATGGATCCAGAGTGCAGTAAACAATAAACGAATACAAAACACCTATAACATCGTCATATGGGAGATACATACATATTCAACGAACGACACTTGTCTCGCAGTTGTTACTTTGTTTACTTCTGCTAGTGGTGACCCTGACTTTGCACTACATTTGTAAGCACTTTCTAGTGCTTTAAAAACTTTAGCTTTAAAAAGACCATATTATACTTTTCTAAGTATAATATGGTCTTTTTAAAGCTAAAGTATGCTTTATTCTGTATTGAAAGCTCTTATTTTTGTTTTTTTTAGCTTCACGCTGTATCCCTCACACAGCAGGGTAGGCAGAGGGAACCTGGTGTTAAGACACTCCGTTCCCCACTTTCCGCCGGATTTGGAGGCTTGCGTGTTAAGTGGCGGAACTTAACGCCGCGCCTTACCTCGACACCAGAGCGAAGAAAATGGAAAATATAATTTCCACTCCTCGAGTGGGAATCGAACCCACAACTAGTCGTTTACAGTCGCTACACGCTTGTGCCACTGGGCCACGACTGGCCACATTGACCACTCTTATTTCTGCAATTTCGTTTTACTATTTTTTGATTCAATTAGTCAATTTATTTAATGCTAACATTAAAATCTTTTAAAAGTTACGCAGATGTTCCATTAGGCATCAAAGGAAACAATAAAACAGATTGTAGCAATAACTTTTATTAAGTGATGGATAAAATTTAGTATAGTGTTTTACTTTAGTAAAATGTTCTCTTTTAATACATGATATATATCCTGTAGTTTACCTTTGTAATCATATTATATGTATATACTATATAAGATAATACGTAGCCATTTGATATTATATATACAATAAAACATAGGAACACCTCTTTTATTTTGAAATTAAGCTGTTTTAATCAGGTTAATCGCCTATATTTTTGGTATTCAAAAATACATTTTGGAAAACCCTACGTTTCGACCACTTTACAATAGTCCATGTTTACTGGGTCTATCTGTGATCACGAACTCATTCATGTCAAAAATATACACGATAAAGTCGATTTTAATAATTTAATTTCGAAAACAAGAGATCTTTTTACTTTTATTACCAGTATAATTAATTTCTATTAAAACCTGACTAATGAAAACAACAACAGCACCTACCTATCTGTTTATTTATTTACCGTACTGTTAACTTGTGGGTAATAGAGCTGCTAGCGCAGTAAAATTGGTGTACGTTTGCGGCCGCGGAAATTAAATTTATTCACGCTATTTCCATATGCGCGTCAGTTGCGAAAATAACTCATTATTATATTTCCAACCGGCCAGTAATCGTTTCATAATATGTGGATTTTGTAAGATGCCTTGTAGTCAGTCTTCTTGCAACAGAAGGTGGATTATCTCTCGCCTCTTGTTGTTATTTGCTAACGTTTTAATACTGTTTGTTCAAACTTGAATAGACGCCAAGTTAATTTTGCATTTGGTCAATTACTCTAAGTCATTTGTTACTGCGTTTTTCTTGTGTGCTGTGTGAGTAAGCAGAGAGAACATAGTGTCAAGACTTTCCGTTTTCCACTTTCCGCCCAAATTCGAGACATTGCGCGTTGAGTGGCGGAACTCTACGCCGTGCCTGGTATTCTTGTCAGGACACACATCACACACAGCAGGTCTTCTCTCTCACCGCATGGGAGAGGGGAAACGATTTCAGGGCTTTGCCGTCTGACCGTTGCGATCTTCTCCATCCACGACGATGGACTTGAAAATAATTTAAATATTATCTTTCTTTCGAGTGGGGATGGAACCAATCTCGTTTCATGGCACTATGTTCTTCAATATTTATGTTAATAGATTTAAAACCAAATTGTAGGTCTTTGATAATGTGCATTTTGTCGTTCTTGACGTTTGTTTTGAAAGTAATTATTTTTACAATACTTTTTATTATTTGTGGTACGTGAATATTTTGTTTTGTAAAGTTAAATATTAAAGTATTTTTAAATCTATATTTACAGATATAACATAATAATTATAATTCAAACTGTTAACAATTCCCATCATTTATTTTTAATACATTCAAAGTAAGTAAGATTAATTCCTATAATACTAAAATACAATATACAGTTAGTATCGCGTTTTATTAATTGCTAAAATTTATTTTCAATTTGTATTTTAAAGAACAATGCGCGGAAGTCTTTGCATAATTAATGCGATAATGCCTTGATGCTCTCTGGACAGCTTAGTGGTATAGTAGTCTAGACTCTTGCTTTATAACTACAATATTTTATTTTTTATTATTTTTTTTTTTTTTTTGAAGCTTTTTCCCATAGAGTTTGAATGGGCCAAGAGAATCTGGTGCCAAGACACTCCAATCTCCACTTTTCTCTTAAAAATGGAAACATTGTTTTGTTGTGTGCAAAACACAATGCTGTGTTGTGTAACGTAGAGCGGAAATGAAAATAATATATACCTAGTCATTTCCGCGAATGGGAGTCGAACCCATGTTCACAGTCAGATGCTATCCCGCTATACCATTGCACCACGACAGCTTCATTTTAATTGTTTTACTTATTATATTTACTTATACACAAAATTTTATTATAAGTACATATTTATTTCTAGACTCTACCATTGCACTCTTGAAGTCAGATCTGACTGAACGATTGATAATACGGATAAATTGAGGATTCAAATACACTTATGGAATAATTTTAATAAATATCAAGTATGAGCGTTTTGAATAATGGGCCAATATCTAAATTTTGAAAATTTTGTGTGTATGTGTGTGCGTGTCCAAATCCCAGTGGTTATAGTACTTATAAAGTATTAAGAGAATATCTGTAATATAAATAAACGATCGGACGTCAAATGGTTCTCTAAGAAAAAAGTGTAAGGAAATGCGGAAATTGCATTTGCATTGCAATGACAATGCTTTTTAATTTGATTTACTACTTAGTATTGATATCACTTAAAATTAATGTATGTATACAACATCAAAATACATTCAATTAGTAGTGCTCCATAAATTAACTCTTCAAAACAATATACGGAAGTATCTCTTTTAATGAATGCGGCAACAGTTTTACGACACTATTTAGCCGGCAGTCTAATAATAAGTACTACGGAGTCACAACGCTTAAATTAGTTTTTATTGTTATGGTTGAGACTTGTGTTTACCATAACACAACTTACTTAAATCACATCTCATATTTCTTCTTATTCCTTAAAAAAAATATGTATTTTAATCGATGGCGATAAAGCTTATTACTAACTACTAACTTATTCAAATTTTATTATTGATTGGCCTTTTTTCTGAGCCATTAACTATCATATCTATTTATACTAGAAGCTATGTTGATTAAATGATAAATCAACGTTTTTTTTTTTTCACTATAACCGGTCTCTCGATACTTAATCTCTTGTTTTCTTTGTTTTATTTTCCTTTTACGCTTATCGTGATAGGAACAAAAACTGACCAAATCTGGTCAGCCTTGAACCTACATGAATAGCATTATTCAAAACGAACATAAAACATAAGATACGATACGGCAGTTATGGATTCATTCTCGTTTTAAAGTGCGGCCTGCGAGGCGGAGCGGGTGTGTCGCAAAAGCGTTGCCTAGGTGTTCGGAGGCGCCATCGTAGCCCGTAGTAGGTAGAGCCGTGCGCGCGCCGCTCGCCGGCCCCCTCCCGCGCCGCCCTCGCTCCGACCCTGCTCCCAGTTTGCCGCAACGCGTCGCTCGGCTCGCCCGCGTCTTACCACTTACAACCTAAACCAGCACTACCTCAACACGCACAACGCACACTGAATAATTTGCAAACACGGCACCGCTACAACCGAAGCCCGGGACGCGCCAGTCCCGCATCACTCACTCGCTCTCGGAAACGGGAGCCATGCAAACTAAACTCATAAGTGCAAGCTACTCGTCAATCATGAACAAACAGGATTTGCTCAGAGAAGTCGTCGTCAAGTACATCGACTACTTCTACCCTGTGTGAGTATCTGTACAGTTATATTTGGGCACCGCTCGAGTGTGGCGCACTGCGTCGGCCTGCGTGGTCTTTGTTATGTCAGCTGTGGTCGTGTGGTCGGGAGGATGTGGCGAAGTTTGGCTGACCAGCGAACCGGTAAGTCGGTGAAGGTTCGACGGCAATGACTCTAGCTGCAACTGGACAATGCCTGCCATTGGCTGACGTCAGCGCCGCCTATTGAACCTAGCCGTCTCTATCGTCACTGCTGCTGTATCGATCCGCTGCATTGAACACCAAATCGTTTTAACAGACTACGTCGTACATACTTTATATATTAAACTCTAACTTGACCTCGGAAAGCTCAGACACTGGCATTGATCTTTTTGATATTAGAACAAAAACCTTCATTTTCTGTCTTGTATAGAGACTAACCGAATACGTTCTCTATAATAAACGTGTTATATGCATGTGTATAAAACACTTTATGTTCGTTCAAAATTCCTTGAATTAAATACTGAATTCATAATTTATGCTAATTAAATTTACATAATTATAAATTCAGTAAATAGTGATGGTAATACTCGTATTTGTTTTATCACTATCGCTAGGTCATGGAAATAACTACCTTTCATTATTGAGTCATTCATAACTAAAATCACAGCATATAAAAATCAAGGGAAAGCATTGTTGCGTGATGTTTTTGCGTGACTTACAGTGACCGATGGCGTACCCTCAGTGTTCCACTTTGCCCTTTGTGTTCAATTCACTTCATTGTAAACGTTTCACAAGTTTATACTTCCAGTACAATATGCGAAAATTTACATGTTAAAGGAAATTTAATTACTATCTCTTTGAACTTTGTCTGGGGTCAATGAAATTTTGCAGTGAACTGCAATCATGTATTTTTTTTATACGTAAAAAATATCAGATCAAATTTACAAATTTGAAAGCCCTAAACTGCATACGGCTGCTGACGCTGACGACTGCTGACGCTGACGCTGACCATTTTTTGCTAAAAGTGCAACATCTCTGAATATATAATTTGTTTAGAACGTATGGCTTCCAAATAAAAAAGTATATTCTTACTCAACCCATTCTTAAACAATACCTAAGCGATTAGCGAACAATGCATCAGCGTTGCGTTCGCATCATTCAATGTATTAATAAATTTTTAAGATATAACGGTCGTTGATCATCAAAAACTGGTAACAGTAGTGTCGACATCGTCCCGTCGATTTCCCTTCGGCGACCTTGAAAGTGGCGCATGCCACTCGCCGCGATAACATACTGCACTGCACCACGATAATCTGTTACGGCGTTACGAAGCCTCACATATAATACTATAATAGAATGTTGTTACGTATAGTCTATTCTTATGTAATTTTTAACACCATAAAAATATTATTTTTTTTTATTTTGCTAAAAATGGAAATAATTATTTTCTTATATTCTTTGTATATTTTTTGATTGCGACCAGTCGTGGCGTAGTGGCACAAAGTGTGACTGTAAAACGACTGGTTGTGGGTTCGATTCCCACTCGAGGATTGGAAATATTTAGTATTTCCATTTTCTTCTCTCTGGTGTCGAGGCAAAGCGCGGCGTTAAGTTTCGCCACTTAACAAGCAATCCCTCCGAATTCGACGGACTAGGTTTCCTCTGCCTACCCTGCTGTGTGCGGGATATAGCGTGAAGCTAAAAAAAAAATGAAATATTTGATAATGTCACAGTACTTCTGTTTCAAATATCTATTCAATCACCTGAATGTTGTTTGTGTGACTAATGAAGGAAATGTTGAATTTTCATGAGCTTTTACATATTCATTTCTTAACCTTTGTCTTCTAGGCAATATTGCTTTACAACTTGTCAATGTGAATGATTCACGAAAACAAAGTGTTACGATTTCATTATTTTGTTTATTTCGATTTCTTAATATAGAAGTATTTATAACATTGCTTTAACTTTCTAATTTTAGTTTGTTGTTCAGTATATTTTAATCTAATAAATGAGTGTCTTATAATATAAAAGCTTTTTATCTTATCCTCTTAAATATATTTATAAATTATGCTGTTATAAAGAATATATATTCATACAATAAGCTAGTCAAAGCTGGAGGTCTGACAAGTACTAACCTTTGTTGATGCTCTTTTCACGACGCCGTGAAGTGAAGGGCTAAGAAAACACGCACGTGCGTGCTGACAAAGCTCTTATCATGTCCTTTGTTCACTTGCAGGTCCTATCACAATACCTTGTTAAACAATATTCTTACGTACTCGCGTTAACACTCATGCGGTGCATAATACATATGTTTCCTGATAATTGAGTTTTACTTCAGTGTTATGTACCTACCACTTAGCATTTCAATTGATTGTAACAAGTAGTTTCAGTTTACATTATATTTAGATTGTTTTATTGTAAATATTGACATGGTTGTCATCGAAACTTGCAAATGCTTTCTCTATTTTTTGTTGTGAGCTCTACTCTTTCATATGCCCGTTACAGTGTGCAATTTTGTCACCATCTACTTACATAATCTGTCACAAACGTAAAAACTTGTTTCACCGAAATCAGCCAAGAGAAAGCCTGTCTTATCTCCGCTCCTCTGTCACTATGATTTCAGTTTAGCTTTCAAATTATTTAGATAATGATTAATCATAATCAACAGTTTCATGGGTGTTCTCGTATGAGCATTATTAACGTCACCAGCGGTCATGCGGTTTACGAGCGTTATTCAATACTTAAGTACAGTAACGGACTGGTCGAAATCGATACGCAATCGTCGCCGTTGTTGTTCTGAATGCTTCAGTGGGTCCAACTTAAGCGTTGTGCTGTTCACCTCATTGACGCGGCACGGAATCCGAAGCGGGAGAAAGTCAAGTACATGCCGGTACAACGTGCCACATACTAGCTACCGGATGATTACACGAGTGAGATTGGATCATAATGGATAAGTCAGATTGTGAGCAACTTAATGATGGCAGCAGTGGATGCCACCAATTAGACTGTGTCGGTATAATAGGTGTATTCCGCGAACACGTGGTAAACCACTTGGTTTATTGTGCTTGTAAAGTATTACACGTACATTTTTATATCCGCTTGGGAAATAATGGAGTATTGGAGCTTAATATATGTGAAATACTATAATGAATAATGTAATTCATTATTACCATCGCATTCAATCAGTTTTAAAAACAAGTAATAAATAGCAAAGCTAATGCAATTAAATATGTATGAAAAGACTTTCTTAAACAAATTAGAGGATAAGGTCTTCAAGCAATCTTAGTGTGCTATTCGCCTATTGTTCTCTTTATTGCCACATGAAGCCGCTGTGGGTCACTGCTCTTGCGTTATTTATCCACAACAGTGTACCTTAAACTTACTTTTGTTAGCGGATCTACTCAATATTACCGGTTTTTATGATGTTTTGCATTACAATTGACTTCCTTTCTATCGTCCTTGTGTAACCTCTGATTGAGAAGTATCGACGTCTAGCGAACATGAAAGTGACTGATAAGCAATTTATGCGCGCATTCCTCCGCGATAGCATACAAGGTGAATTTTATATATAACACTGAAGATTATGTTTATATTTTTATTTATAAAACTTAAAGTAAAAATATGCAGTAAGGGAAACTCTGAAGGGCGTATAAGAGGGTGATAAAATTAAAATAATATGCTTGTATATGGAGGTAGTAAATCAGTAATATTTTATGGTAATTAATAGTTGTAAACACTATTAACTAAGACTGACAGGACAATAAGACAATAACTGTTACTACTATTTTATTTTCATTTTACAGAGAAATATTATTTTTCAGTATTGCAAATTGTTTTATTTAACTTTTGTTATTATTTTATTTTATTCTGTTATTGTTTTATTTAATTTTGAGTAAATTTACGTTTTTCTTATTATGTGTCCTCAGTCTAGTCCAGGCGTGATCAACCCAAGCCGAGCATTTATTTATATAACAAATTTTTTAAATATTTTTGAGGAGTGTGATTTTGGCCTGCCAAAATTTCATAATCTTCATAAGCTCATTGCTAAAAAAAGGCTGCTCGCCTCTGGTCTAGTTAGTCATACCTACATATATGTCAGACTTACAATAGAAATAAATTTGTGACTACGCCATATATCAATAATAATAAAAGTAGCGAGTTGTCCTTCGCAACTTTATTTGAATGGACTTTTGCCATAATTTATACATTTTAAAGTGTTATTCAAACGCTTAGGAAATTGAAAAAGATGTTTTTAGGAAGCGTATAAAAACTTGGACGCAATGGGTTTCGAGCCCGCACCTCTTAGGAACCGTCCAAGCTTTTTTGATCGCTAAGCACTGCATTAATGCATATTTTTTTATAAGTTTTTTAAAAATGAATTTTGCCTTTCTATTTTCATTTCCAGGATAGAAATGTTTTCCTTATTTCTTCTATTTCGATTTTTTAGAAGTATTATTTACAATATGTTCAGCTGTGTTGGTTTTTAATCACTCAGTGACTGAAGAAAAAGTGTTATACATATTGACAAAGAACAAGAAACCTTGATTATTACAATGTAACTCATATTATTTTCTTTGTTACAGCGCATCAGGCACTAGCGCCGTGGCCATCGACAATAAGATCGAGCAAGCTATGGTGAGTACAATATTTTATACAAATATTATATTAAGTTAAGTCATTTGTAACAAATTCGTTTGAAAAGCCGTCGTATTTTGAGATTAAGAATTAACTTACGGAAAACGTTTGACTATATTATAGTATTCGGCATGCGGTATATTCATTCTTTTTCTACTTTCTCAATTTTTCTGCGTATTATAGAGAGTCAATCAAAATTATATTGTAATAAATATAAAAATATTCCACGGATCAGATTTCAATACTAAACCACAGTAGTAGTCAAGTGGGCATATAACATTAACCCCACGATGGCTTCTAAATTATACTGAAAGCAATTTGCATCGATAGCCGTTGCTGACGTGACGATTGGTAAAAGTTAACCTTTCCTAAGTATGGAAAAGCGAGTCTGACGAGAAGTGAAGCCTCTCTACATTTCCCTTTTGCAGGGACTTGGGCATTTGTATTAGAAATTAAAATTTCTAAACCGTTATAGACTACACTATGTAATACATATAAAAGACGGTATTTACAATGTTTAAGGTTTTTAAAACAATGTGGGAATTTTATATTTTCTTGTAATAATTATATGTAGAAACGTGTCCTTGAATGTGTTACAGTTTTGTGACTTCTATTCTAGTCTTACGTACTGGAACTAAACGCGAAACATCACATTATTGCGTCAATGTTTATTATTAAATACCAAAACGATGAGATTTTTGAAAAGTATTTTAAGAAAACTTATAAAAAATTGAACGCAGCGCAATTCGAACACGCGCCTTTTGGAAATCGTCCAAGCGCTCTCACCGCTAAGCTGTGCGTTTTACATCCGGTTAAGGCGAACTTTTATACGCTTATTACAACTTATTTTCGTTGTTAGCATCTCTGTAGAGAGATTTTTACAAATTTCTGATACCCAAAGATTATTCTATAAATAATCGTTTGTCAAAAGAGCTATTTAATATTTATTTACATTTTTAAAGTGTTATTATTAACACAATTACAACATCGAAACATATTTTAAAAGAGGTTCATGACATTGCATGTAACCATTTGACTTTTATTTTTGAATAGTTTAAAGTAATAACTAACCGGAGATTAAAATTGCATGTAATTTTATACACGTGCACTCGCCACGTCTAGTTTAATGCATTACGTGAGAGTTAATGCCTAATTCAAATTACAAACTAACTTTAGTTAAGCTTTATGACGCAAATGTTTTATTTTTATCACATATGTATGACGTTAACTATATGATTATGCATAGAAAAAGATATGCAATCATTTTTTTGCAAATTATTTAAAATTATTCTCGACTATTTCGTACTAATTGCCACCTAACTTATTGTATTCTTATCTTTACTTATTATTTTTAAAGTACTTGGGCATTATACGAGATGCAGTATAAAAACAATTTAGTATAATAAAAACCGTCGTGCGAAAATTTTAAAGGTCTTCATTTCACTAAAGCCTAATAATTCGACATCCTTCCAGTTTTTGTTGCTGTTATTATGTGGGTATTTTTAGTTTTATACGTATTTATGATTTTTTTATGAATCGGAATTGTCATTATGTAATTTGATTTTGGTGCAATATAATACATTATATTTGATTATAGGCTTTATTGAAGCTAATATTCACTTTATTATAACATATGTCACGATTTATCGAATTTTTCATATTTAATACATATTTTTATAGAAATTTGGGATAATTCTTTAACAACTTCTCGCTTTTTCCTTTAAAGCACAGAAGGCACAGAGAGACAAGACACTCTGGGTTTCCTTCAGTCCGAATTTGAGACATTGAAGTGGCCGGAAATTAATACTTCCCTTTGTGTAAAATTTCAAAGTTAGATTTAATTATGTTATTTATAATAAAACAACACTAAAAACAATGCAATAATTAATTACATATGAATGCTGATCTTAATACGGATAGTTTCATAACCTTTTTATGACGTTGTTAACATAATCTCGCCATATGTATAACTAAATGCATGTGTATGTAGTACAATAGTACAATTATTATAAAGGCCCACTGCCTTAAAAGCCTATCGGTATGCGTGTCACTTCACAGCACACCTTACACTTACTCAACTACCTGCAATTATCCGCGCAATTAGGGCTAATTGACACAACTATACTCACACACTTTTATAATAAATTTTGTCTTCTAGAAAGATATGACTGACGCAAGAAGTTATAAAAATCATTGCCCAAAATATTCATTCATACATACATTAAAAGTTATTGGTACTTAGAAATATGAATGTAGATATCATTTATGTAACGTAAAAGTTTTACTTTACTCTTGAAAGACAAATGTCAGTCAATTTTTGGAAGAAATTTAAAATAAAAAAAACGAAATGTTAGAGAAAGTTGTGTAATAATGTGTATAATAAAATATAAATACCAATTAGTAATGATCGTGTGTGAGATTACTACGAATAAAATGAAAGCGTCAATGGTTCTGAAGTTTGCTATAAAACATACAGTATTGCTGTTTATAGTGGCAACTAAATATGTCGGGAATGCAATGCAAGACGGTATAGTGTGAGACGTTGCTGTGTCAGTGTGTCGCTAAGTTCCGTGTTAAGTTGAACTCAAAACACATTCTCAGAAACTGTTTACACTCGGTCAAGATAACATCAGCCTATTTATTCCAAAATTATTTGTTTTTGTTATTTTATTTTATTACTATAACTATAACATCGGGGCCAGTCGTGGCGCAGTGGCACAAAGTGTGACTGTGAAGCAACTGGTTGTGGGTTCGATGCCCACTCGAGGAGTGGATATATTTAATTTTCTTAGCTCTGGTGTAGAGGCAAAGCGCGGCGTTAAGTTCCGCGACTTAATACGTAATGCCTCCGAATTCGGCGGAAAGTGGAGAACGGAGTGTCTTAACACTAGGTTCTCTCTGCCTACCCTGCTGTGTGCGGGAAACAGCGTGAAGCTAAAAACTAAAAAAAAAACTAACTAGAATATGATAACCTAGATTTAAACAAATTATGACAGATGTAAATACTTAACAAAGTACATATTTGCTTTTCAATAATAATTAAAATATCACTGACATGAATGCTGTAGGATTATATTTATCTATGCAAAATAACAGAGTTTAATTGTAAATTGTATGTAACTGGGTATCGCCGGGTGTGTGTGCGCTGATTTTATTTCATTTCAACACAATTTCATAATATGTTTTTGAGTTCCTACGCCTTGGTAACGAGTCGTAACTAGAGCTAATGAAAATAACACTGTAATTTCTTAATACCGGATCTTTAACTGTATTTGCTGAAGTATAAAATATTATTAGTCATGTGCTACAGGTCGTTGTGGCGCAGTGTGATAGCGTCTGATTGTAAACACGATGACTTTGGGTTCGATTCCCACTCAGGGGAATTATTATATATTATTTACATTACATTTCTCCGCTCTGGTACTTAAAACTAAGCGCGAATTCGTTGGTTTCCGCCACTTATTTTTTTTTTTTTAGCTTCACGCTGTATCCCGCACACAGCAGGGTAGGCAGAGGGAACCTAGTGTTAAGACACTCCGTTCCCCACTTTCCGCCACTTATCGACACGGAATATCTTTAATTAACTTATTTCAAAAGGAAACTGGAGTTTTGACACTAGGTTCTCCTTAATTACACTTGTACGCGGGAACAAACGTGAAACGGTAAAAAAATTTAGTAAATACACGCGGTAAATATATAATTATGTCCTGACGTCGTATTTTATAATATAGGTACCGTAATCAAATCAGTCCAAATAATGATCTGGCTGTTTATAGAGGTTGTTTGTATTGTTTAGAAGCAAACACGGTTACAATTGAATTGAAAGTAAGGAACTACAATGTACCTATATATGATATCATTTGAATAAAAACATAATATGTACTTAGTTTTTAAAGACTTACCAATAATTATATTTTGTAAATCTAAATAGTTTATCAATATATACAACCTTTTTTCTCAAAAAAGATTCACCGTATGTTTAATCTTGCAATAATATTATTGTTGTTTTCCTAATATCATTGTTATCTAATCACTTCAATAGTCGATGGTCGTTTGTTTATCTTTGTATTTTTCCTATTTGTTATTTTTATTTTTCCAAAATATTTCCGTCACTCATTATCTACTGTTACACTTTTTTCGTATCAGATAGTATATATGGCCATTTGTGGCCCAGTGGCACAAGCGTGTGACTGTAAACGACTGGTTGTGGGTTCGATTCCCACTCGAGGAGTGGAAATTATATTTCCATTTTCTTTGCTCTGGTGTCGAGGTAAAGCGCGGCTTTAAGTTCCGCCACTTAACACGCAAGCCTCCGAATTCGGCGGAAAGTGGGGAACGGAGTGTCTTAACACTAGGTTCCCTCTGCCTACCCTGCTGTGTGTGGGATACAGCGTGGAGCTAAAAAAAAAAAAAAAGATAGTATATACATGTGTAGTTTATATGTTTTTGCGATTGCAATGAAGATTCATAGATGTGCGTTATTGAAGTGGACGAGCATCGTCTATAATTAGCTGCCACAGATGGCCTCAAGCGATTGACCCCAATCCAGCCCTAATGCCCACTAACATCGCGTCGTATTTTTATCACTCCATGTCCAGCACGCTCATCTGATTCTTTTTGCTCTAGTAACGCAACTACTTTGTTGTTTACTCGCTTGGCTTGTTATGTATTGTTGTGTATTTAATATATGTTTTTGAGATCCTTTTTATTTATTACCTTTTATTTTATGTTTCTATATACGTATATAGAAATATATAGTAAAAGATATAACTAAAGTAATATATAATATTTAACCTGTCGCTTTAAAGTCGTAAGTAGTATATTTTATTGATATTTACATATTTACTGGTACAAATAGTAATAAGTATGTACTTGAAATACATTTCTGTTCAAACACTACTTGTTTATTATATTAGAAAAAATAACGTTATAGCATTGATTTTATCTAAAACATACGACGACGATCCAAAAATAGTCACTTGATCAGTAGTTCGCCTTGAAACGCCATCGATAGTAACTTAGCAATAAACGTTGTGTTATGGATACTCAATAGTGTTCAAAATATTATTTTTAATAATAATAAAAATGAAATGTGTGATAGATGTAAATAATAGTATTAATTGTATGTATATAGTAAATTAGGTTAGATTGCATTTAATATTCAATAAGTATTATTAACATGAAAAAGGGCAATTTAAATTTGAAATAAAAATAACTCTTGTAATATATTTTATAAGCCTAAGTATTGTGAAAAAAAGTCATTTCTATAAAAAAGACCAATATAAAAAAAATATATACGGAACATTTCCCCATAGTGTAATATAATATAATTAAAAACAAAACATATCATTTCTGTGCTTTACTCCGGCTCGTTTCGCAACATCTCACGCCTTCCACCACGTGTTACGTCAGACTAGTTATGTTTACTCAAGATTCGACCATTTGGTGTTTGGAAGCTAAAGCTTACACTACTGACCCGAATTCCGCCAGCTGTAAACGATTAGATGAAATGACTGTTTGGTTTTTTTCTTCTTTGATCTATGATGGTCTACCGCTTTTGTGAGCTGCTATATTTTATTTGTTTTCCACCATAACGTCTTTATCGTCTCATTAAGTTTGTATAATAAATATTGTTGTATATGTCTTCAAAGGAGACGCAACAAAGCTGATATATTATTTTTTTCTATCCAATTTATTGTAATTTATTATAAAAAAAAACTTGCCATGCGCACTTGAATATACGATTAGGCACTTGAATTAATTTCGCTTACAAAACTCCATTTGAATATATGCGACTGTTTTGCTACATAAATTAACCTATATAAAGTTTTAATTATGATAACATACATGTTTTAAGTTAAAAATAACCTTGATAATAATAAACAGAACAACGTTCTCACATTCGGCTCCCTCATTAAACACTATATAAATGACGGTCTTGTAGAGCATTTTTGTTTGCTTTAAACACCCGCCGTATGTTAATTCGCTCAGTGAACGTGATTTGCATGAAGCCGGCATGACCTGCCCTGACTAAGAATAGACACGGAAGGAAAGCTAGCCCCGTTGCATTGCAGGAGACACGTGCTTAAGTGATCACACCGCCGATTGGTACTGGAGCATGGGATGGAGATTAGCCGACGACAACGGGTCACGCCATGGCGTCGCGTGCTAACTGCCAAGATTGAAAGACAATGTAATTTGCAAGCTTAGCTCCTTGGCTTTCGAACTGTTTAGCACTTGTATTAACACAATTAAAATGTTCATTAAAATCGTTTTTTCTTTGTTTTTCTATTTGTATAGTGATAGAGAAGATTTTATCACTAACAATGTGTTATAAGCCTCTAGATTTGCTTCAATTACTTTTATCTTTTTATCAGGAACTAATATAATCTGCAGCTTATTATTCAAAACAAAAAAAGCCTTTATTACTTTTGATAAACAACGTCATTATATCTAAAAGGAGCAATTATCACCTTCAGTGTTGGCTAATGCTGTTTATTTTCCACGATTAATCCAACGGAAAATTACACAAATTGTTGAACCGAATCCAATTAATGATACATAGATCTATATCGTACCTGCGATGCCGCATGTGAACGGATTTTCTTGTGAATTGTACACATGTTTTGCAAAATTCTGATAGATATATAAAAACAACTTTCACACCCACGATCTGATGTAAATAAATAAAGTAATATATGTATATTGATTATAATTTAAATATCCACATTAGGCTTCCTGTCTACGTACGTCCAAATGAAGTTGGCAAATTATTGCATTATACAACAACAGGTTTGTTTAACGAATTAAGAAATTATGATAAACAGTAATAAAATTATGAGCCAAGATGTTTATGATTCTATTAACTGGTAACGAGAGGCAATCGTCGCGAAGTTAGACGTTTCGACAGAAGCTGGTTGTTGTGCGGGAGTATGATTTCAAACTGATTTAACCAACAGAATGATTTGTCTATATAGTCAAAATTCTTTAATAGTGGACTGTTTTCATAACTGTCAGGACTTGAGCGATAAAAATTTTCATAGTTTTTGTATTTTTGAGTAAAGAAATGATATTTGATCATTTGGTTTCCTTTACCTATAATACATAAGTATACGCAAGAAATAAAAAAGGAGCGATCATTTTCATGGCTTTTTTAAAACGTCGGGTCGAAAAACACTTGTTTATTTTTCCATAATATAAATATTTTTAATTTCATCGTAAATTCAACGAAGGATTGAATGAAAAAAGTAGTTTATATTTTCATGCTCTCGAATAAAATACAATAAACACCGATCTTAACTTTCAAAATATACATTTATCTGTTTTAATCTCAATTTATTATTCTCGCATCCTTGTTTTTGAGGCCGTCGAACTTGTGTATCTTCATAAAATACCTTTAACGATGTTTTCATTGCTGGGGTCAATACTTCTCGAGATAGCAGGATAGGTAGGATATGTCATCTCTCGTAGTCAGTCACTTTGGGTCAATTATCAAGAGCGACTCTCTAATATAATGACCCCGCATTGTTTTCATTTACATATTAAAGACAAATAAAACGCTTATCACGCGAGATAGCCAGGCGACGTCAGCGCTTGTTTACTTTGTTGTATTTTTTATTGGATTAATATTAAGTTCATTAGAGATGATGAGGAAATTGATATCTGCAAGAAGCCAACAGAGGTCATGTTCAAATTTAATTAATATGATGATTTACGTAATTTATATTTATAGATATATGGTCTGTCCTTTTTTTTTCATAACACACTTATCTATTGATGTTATCGGTTTTCGATTTAGAAGCTACAAAAACAATCTAAGTCAACTGTGTGTATAATATATTAAATATAGCCCACATTTTTTCCAGCTGTCCATATATTGTGTGGAAAAGAAAAACTAGATATTATCACGGCTTGTTTAAACATATGGTCTTTATATACATATAGTGGTACAGTAGATTGTGCAAATTTTCTATTATTCATGTGAGTAATCTGAAATATTTGTGCTGCTTATAAATAAACCTGACTTAGTTTGCGAGTTTTATTTTAAAATTAAATTCTAAATGTTTATAAATTTTTGTTAGGTAACTTGAAGTTTTCCAATTATTATTAAAGACCAATACCATTGTGAGCTGTATGCGCGACGGGTGATGATGATTCGACCTCTACTCGGGGAAATTAATCATTCCAACGAGTAGAATTTAATATTTAAATTATTTTTATTTTTTCGCGCTGGTGACAAAACAAAACGCGGCATTAAGCTCTGTCACCAACTGACGTATATTGTCGGATTTGGGCGGAAAGTGGAGAGCAGAACGTCTTGACATAAATTCCTCATTGCCTACCCTGCTACGCTGAAAAAAACGTGGAACTGAAAGAAAAAATAGGACAATAAATAAACAATTTGAACTTTCCTCTTCGCTACAAACAACAAGTGTAAGTCTACAATGAATAAGTACAATTGTAAACAAAAGAATTTGCGTATTAATTGTGTCATTAGTAGCACGCCAACGCCTCATCGTGTTATTTTTATATTCGATTCTAAAGCATTGCCGCTTATTATGGCGATGATGTCACCCAAGCGTAAAGTTTACGGGCGCCTCGTCGATTGTACCAATGCTCCGCTGTTGTTTACTTATGCTACCAGTGAAACCTGTTGTTTGGTCCTCGTGATTTGAATCTGTAATCGGCTTTTTTAGATAATTTGAATACTGAAAACGTCAATAGTGTTATCTATGTGCATTGTCTCTATATGGCCATTTATTTGTTTTTGATATTTTGTTATCTTTGATAACTTATTGATTAACATGGCAATTGTATTTATTTTTGTATCGTATGACTAAGTTTGTAAAACTTCCATTCGAACAAATTAGCACCTTATAGATATACGAGTGTCAATTTTGCTTGTTGCCTTTCAACCTGAAATGGCGCGGTTTTGGAAGGAATATAGACAGCGGAGTGTCTGTCACTAGGTTTTCTCTGACTACCTTACTAAGCGGGAAAAAACTGTTTTTTTTTTTATTTTGCTTTCCATTGGATATTCGTGCAACGTACAATTTTTCGAAGCCCGAGGTTTTGTAAAACAATTTCGTAAATCTCTTTGCTCGTCCATTGTTCCTGCTCGTACGATCACCGTTCAATGCAACCGGACTGGTTTTTATCTCATGCCCTTAGGTTCATTATATCATCGCGTTCTGTATTTTTGTACGTGACTGCGAAAAAGTTCACCGCACTCGCGACGGGGACATTGCACCGTTTGCCATTACATTGCAGCTAACTGTCGGTATACTCTTTCAATATCAATAAAATCTCACACATCTTATCTTGGCCTCTTAACACATTTCCTCTGCCCTGCTATCTTACTTACCCATTAAAGTCCTAATGTTGATAAATGATAACCAGTTGTTTAATTTACAGTGTTTGGCTAAGATTCGTAATTTTAATTTGGTTCTGATTTTTGTTATTATCTATTATCAACTTCCACTATTTTGCGTTTAGTTTAGTTTGGTAGATGATCAATTGATTGCTTATATTTATGCTTTTTAATGAACCTGTCAGCCGGCGACCGTCGAATCTGCAAAAATGACGCCTAACCAACCCAAACCAGTCGAATTCAGTTGCATCAAACGCTTCCATTCCTCTTATTGAAGGTTAAAACAACCCACGTTAATATAAGAACTCATCACGGCGTTTATTTTTAATCATGGCTATTAATAGCCATTGAAAATTTAGCTCAGACCAGTTTTAGTGTCATGTGCGTTCTCACCTAAGTGTACCTTGACTCACACGTCAGAAAATCCAGACTTTGCGTAGGCGGATGGATAAATAGCATATTTTTCAAATTGCAATCGTTGTTGTTAATGGAAATGTAAAGAATAATTTAAACTAAATATGTGTCGTAAATCTTGTCTCGTAAGCGAAGTCCGCATTCTTACCTTGCGGCGCAATTTTATAGAAATACTTGTATTTAATAAATGTTATGGCAAATCCTAATGAGTTTATTTCGTTGATTATTTAATTTACAGTCTCACTGTCCTTATTTAGTACTGCGCTCTTGTTCTCTTTATGTGATGCAAAAATAAATTCTGATCGACTTTTATTGCTGTCAGCATCTCGGCAATTTATATTAATACCGTGCTGCAAGTTCTCGAACACAATTAATTATGTAATTTCTGGTCTCCTCATGGACTGGGATATAAATAATTCTTTGTATAAACGATCTTCAAGCGAAGCAAATATGAGCACAATATTAAAATTTGTAATACCTATGTATGCACTATTGCTTTGAATAATTTATTTAAATGTTTAGTATTATTTGTATTCATAATATTATACTGAAATCATGCATAGCTCGTTTAAATATAATATATTTAGTAAATATCGCTTCGTTTCTGACATCATCAGCAATAAATATTATTTCGTTAATGCTTGAATATAAAATATACAGATTTTTTTAGTAACACAAAATATGCACGTCAAAGAATTATTTTAACATTGAATATGACGTATAAAATAATTTATTTAAATTGTTCACTGGATAAAAATAAAAGTGTTTATTATTAAATTGATTAATACCGCTCAAGTAAAGTAAATATGCAAATTTCACTGCTTGTTTGTAGCAAACAACTCTACAAACTACGAAAACAAGAGCTTAGTTGATATCAATGCAGTATATACACCGTGTGTAAGGGTTCACACGCGGCTCGCGTGGCGGTGACGTGTTCGCCGCCATTTTAAATAGGGCATGCGCGCGCGCAGACCATCAGTCGCCCGCCAGGACGCTACGCGATCACCCCACGCCAGAGACAGTCGCGAACTACTAGCCGTTAGTGCATAACGCGCATTCAGTCGTCCCACAACACTCAAACATGATTGACGTTATCAAACCACGAGATGGATGTCTCTACGAAATCAGACAGAAGGGACAAAAGGAACCCTGTTACGTGGTCGTGCCTAATACAAAAGTATGTTTTTAATTATTTTTTTGAGTACTTAGTTAATGGAATTATGTGCGTCGTCGTCGCATTCATTTATTTATTTATTTGGGTCAAAATCAACGTGTCAGTTGTTAACTTGTTACTTTTGGTTATCGTGATACGTACCGGTGTTGTTGGATTATTTTAATTCGTGAGCCGCAGTGTTTAATGTATTCGTTGTTTTTCTAACGGTTTCAAACGTTTTTGGTTTTTATTTTATTTTTGTGAGCTTCGTTTTTCTTATTTTTCTTCATTTTTTTTATTTTATTTTTATTCACTAGTATTAACATATTTATTACATTTTTTATTATTTTAAGACTTTATGCGTCTTATTTTATTAAATTTAATTTTAGCGTGTAATTCTTGAGTGTTATTTTACAAGTATGTTAACAAATATTTTTTATTGTTTCAGGATCTGGTTAAGAGCCACTTGATGTTCGCGGTGCGCGAGGAGGTGGAAGTATTGAAAGAGCGTATCGCAGAACTAATGGAAAGGATCAACCAGCTGGAGGTGGAGAACAGTTACTTGCGGGCGCACGCCAGCCAAGACACGCTGGCGCAACTGCCGGCCGCTGGCGCCAAGCCACCGCAGACGCAGGGCCCGCAGCCCCCCGTGTCGTAGGCCTCCGCCCCCCCACGCCCTAAGCGCGACTCTGAATTTATGGCTGTGCTATATTATTTCGTATGTTCACGGGAAACGACCGCGCCGGTAGTGTCGTAGTGACGCAGTGCCCTAGTGTCGTAGTGACGTCCGCGAGGACCGACCAGGAGACGTCGCGATAAACTTCTGATATATGCTTGCTTGGATCTATCATAGATATATTTTTCGTTATTTAATATTTAGGGTGCAGAATTTCGTGCTAACTGCCATGCTTATGCTACGCGTCTCGACGACATGTTAGTGTATGTGTATGACTATGTTTTATTCAGTTATTCCATATAAGTATCTAGTAAGTCGCGTGTTTTTATTATTATTATTATAATATAATATAATACAGAATGGAGTAACTCTACGCAATGAACGATGACTGTTAATTTATTTTTCATTATTTTTGTAGGTGACGTAATTTAAGTTATTTATCGAGTTTTATTATGTTGAATATTTGAACTTGAAATGGTATTTGTTGTATTTTGTGAAGTCACTGCAATTGTTGGATGTGTGGCAGTTTGTTTGCCCGAGGAGCGCCAGGAGATGAGCTTCGATGAAATTTCTTAGCGTTATACAATAGACTATTAGAGGCTTTGGTTGGTTTAAACCTAAAATAGAGATTTTTAAGACCCATCACCAAAAGTGGCAATTCGACAGTCAAACTGTCCTGCCCCTGAGCATCGCCTTCCATGTAATATGTAATGAGAAATCAAAGTTTTTGAACCATATCTGTCACTAGTAATAAACGAAATTGTAACCTAGTGTGATAAGTTTAAATAATGCGACATATGATAATCATAAAAATGTACCAGAGATTAAATCTCGCCAGCGAGCCCACAAGGAACCACTAAGTTTCTGCCGGTGAGACTCTACTCAGTATATAATTTTTGTTCAGTATTTTTTTCCATATAAATTACAAGTGTCCCTCGCCCCCTACCTACCTACATCATGATCTGTCTAGTGTTGAATGTGTGGGATTTCCTTTAGTTGTACTTTTATTGATACAATTAATATAAAAAAAAAAAACAAATATATTTACTATTCGATGTTAGTTAAAATCGTCTAGATATTAGTCGTTGCGAGGGTGTAGCCTCGTTACCGCTGGCTTTAGTGAATTTTGCACGCTGATACTAAAAAAAAAACTATTTTTATTCCAACCCCTATATATACTATAATATACTTATAAATAATAGAATTTAAAACGATTTAACATTGTATTTTTTTAATGATTAAAATTGTTTGTATATAGTACAAGTTGTAATAGATCGAATGTACATAGAGTATGAAGGTGGGAGAAGACGGTTAAGTTAATGCTGTATTTAAAAATGCTTTACCGTTTATCGAATATACGAACAAAATGGCTGCAAGTCGTAGCGTATGCATATAGAAAATGCTGGAATAAGTCAAGAGAGGTCCAGCCGGGAGATTAGACTAGTATTTTGTACAAGGCTACGTATGTGTATAGACATTTTATGAAGTCTTCGTAATTAATGTGATTAGATATGAACTATGATATATGATTCTGATATTGTAAATATATTGTAACAGAATGTCCAATGTAGCTTATGTTGACCAGATGGTTCCTCGTACCCAATAAAGCAAGATTTACTCGAGTTTTTTATGTTTTATTTTTTACCTATATATTTTTTTGTTTTAGCGTCACGCTGTATCCTGCACACAGCAGTAAAATGTATATCTAAAAATTTGATTCAAAACTTGCTCTTGAAGTCAAAATATACAAACAAAATATCATCTATCTATGTCTGGTTAGAATATTGATAATTGCAGCTTATAAATATGTACATTTGTTCGGTTGGTCGGTTGTGGGTTCGATTCCCTCTCGGAGGAATGATTATGAATAAATCAGTTTCATTTCTCCGCTCTGATATCTAATACAAAGCGTGGCGTTGAGTTCCGTTCCTCAACACGTAATGTTTCAATTTTGGGCAGAAAGAAGTGAAAGGAGCATTGAAGAGAACGGATATTGTCTCTGACACCCTGCTATGCCAGAAATTTAGGAACTGTTTCTAATAACAGTAGCTTTTTTAAGCTAAAGATATTTTATAAAGTATTTTCGTCTGGCCTACCTTTTACCTGACATGCTATGAAAATAATTATACTGTCTTTAGACTTGGACACATAGACATATACAGACAAATCAAACTAAGAAATAAACAATTTAAATTGTAAGATTTCCTTAAAGAAACAGGTAATTCGACAAAGCGTATTGTAACATAATGCAGGATTATGAATAACAAAAGCCATATGCATTCTCTTTTCTTAAATAATAATAAGTGCAAGGTAAAATCTTCTTTTGTTCAATTTAATACTTAAATCTTAAAAAAACTTATTTGGAATGGTGCCACAACAATAAAGTGGTTTTGTAAGTGCTTGTTTTGTCTTTATGAAGGGATTTAAATGTTCCTTACAGTGATTATGTAGACAAAGGGCTTATATATTGGTAATTTCCTTTTTCCTTCTTTATCTGTTTAGGCTTTTGTGATGGATAGGGTAGGAATAGGGATAGCGTATAACTGTAATCGTGATTGGTTGTGGGTTCGATTCCCACTCGGTAGAATGATTATATGTTAATAATTTTCATTTATATGCTGTGTAAACAAGACAAAGCGTAGCTTTGAGGCCGCGATATATAAAGAAACATCTTTAATTATTTAAACCTTTTTTCCTAATATAAAAATGTAATCTTAAAAACGTCAATTTCCCTGAAGGCTTAAAAACAGAGAGAACAGAGTGTCTCCACGCTAAGTTCTCTCTACCTTGTTAATCGCAGAAGAAAGCTTGAAGCTAAAAATGTTATTAAAATGAGTTTTGTTCATTTACTCAAAGGTGCTAATTTATCTATTGTAATTTAAAATATATTTATTATTTTTTTGGTTTATTATGTTAAATAAATGATTTTAAAAGGCAAAGCATTTTAATTTTATATATTAGTAATGACATGTTTTGTAAAACAGTAATTATTCAAATATGACATAATTAAATTAAAATTATAAATTCATTACAAACCTGTTCATAACAATATATTATAATGACATTTAAATAATATTTAGCGATATTAGGGAAATGGTAACGAAGCGTGACGAAATTAAAGCTTAAGAAATAATACAGCGTTCAGCTCTAAATTAATATCTTAAGAGTAAATATATGTTTAATTCCCATAACTAAATAAAAATATATATTTTTACTATAACAATGTACGCCCATCTCGTTAACATGCTGAGAAAAGGTGTTTTAAAAATATTATAATATATAATATAGCATTATCTTTCTAATAATATAAATAAACATTTTTATTGTTTATAATAACATTTTAATAATTAGGAAAACTGCCACCTGTTTGAAATGCCACATATAATTATTTCACATTTAACATTTTGGTGTTAACACAGATGGCGCAAAAAGACGTAGACGGTTGTTTAAAACATTTGACGCTAGATGGCGATAGTAAGAAAAGATAAAGATATTTGTTGTTCATAGATGGCGCTAACAATAAAAATTACGCTTAAATTTTACGTTCATTATATATTTGTATTTATATTATTATTATTAAATTTTCTTCTGAGAAATTCTAATATATTTATAATTAATAAATTGATAAATGTTGGTAATAAAAAAGGTTTTTATTAAAATGTAACCAACTCTTTACAACATTTTTATCTACTCAGCACTAGATGGCGTTAGAGAACAAGTTATTTTATATTGAAGTTTACAAAATAATTTGTGACTACAATTCTTTAGAAACATTTGTTATAAATCATCGATCGATCTTTTAGTATCCTTTTTTGTCGTGAGGAAATCCGTAAAGGATAATTGCTCAATCGTGGGCTCGAACGGGTTAGCGCGTATGTCGGCTTGGCAAATTTAGGCCGTCCATATGCCCATAAAAAACTTCATGGTGCTCCTTTTCGGCTGCCACTAACCAAAGCCCCAGAGAACTCCGGTGGCTCTTTGACTCTCTTTATATACGATAAAAACCGTAAAACTAAAAAAAATGAAAGTATTATTTATTTTTTATTAATAGATTAAGCCAGATAACTTATATACGAGTTTCTAAATTAAATATTTAATAATTTTTTATATGCCTAAGTTACAACTAAAATGTATAAAGCTTTGTTTTTGAACTCGTACTTACTATATTTTCTTTTTTATACTTATAAATCGTTGTATTAAAACTATTAACATTACTTTAAATGATGCACTTGAGCCGTACCAGTATCTAAGAATTTAAAAAAAAATATCATATTAATTTGTTGATTGTATGTATTTGTTAAAGTGTAATGTATAATTTATTACAATCAAAATACTTATATTAAAATATATATACGGACATAAGCCGAGTTACAGAAAGAAATGGCGTTATACAAATAAGGAAGAATTTTACAACAGCAGCGTCGTATAATAATTGAAAATGATTAGAAAAATAAAATATATAATATCTTTACACTAAGCACATGTTATTAAAATTTAAGAGTTAATCAAAACGTTACAATAAATCTGCGTAAGTAAAATTGTAACAACAATTTTATAGTCTAGCAACTATAAATTGTCAACTGTCAATTAAGTTGACAATGACATTGACATTTAAACGTTTCGTGTTGTGTTATTACTTATTAGGGATTTGGAGTAACTATGCAAGTAAACTAAAGTAAATATGGATAATATGACTTTAAAGGAGATACAAAATAAGTTATTACAATGGGAAGCGGCGGACAATCCTTTGGCGCCTTTAACTTCGAGCCAACGTGAAGCTATATTAGACTTAGAAAGTCTTGTGCTTGGAGTATCTACCGATATAAAAGAAGTAAATAATTTATTTTCGGGCTTACAAAAGGATTTTTTTATTTTCGGGCTTATATTATCTTTTAATTCGTATTTTACACAAGCAATTTTTAAGACACCTGCCCAAAGTCGTAATTGATTTACATTTCTATATTATATATGTCTTGAACATTTCAAATTTACGAACACTTAACATTTGAAATTTATGAACACCGAACATTTTCAGGGCAAACATATTAATTCAGATGTAGGTGATATACCTCCCATAGAAACTACATTTGAGTTTTTAGATTGGTATGATGTCTTAAATGAGCAAAACATGAAGAAATATGATGAGCCATATGAGGCATATCACAAACAACTTCAAGATAGAAGAAACGAATGTGTTTCTTTAACTGACCAGGTGACCATTATGTTTTTTATAAACTTTGTGAAGTGAACTGAATGGAAAGTAATATATTTATTGGTATATTCTAATATTTTATACTACTTTGTCATTTTCCTCATTTGATTTCTGTTTACAACCTTTCCCTTTAATGAAAAAATAACTCTTCTAAATATAAATTTGTCTAATTTTCAGATAACAGCAACAATGTCAGATTTGAATAAGTTAACAGATGAATACAATTTAGTATCTAATAAAACAAATGTACTGCATACAATGAGTGAACAGTTGTTGGCAGAACAAAATAAACTTTCTGCAATAGGTAACACTTCATTTTTATAAATTCAGTAATACACATAGAAAAGAATATTTTAGATTTAAACAATGTACCCTAAAATATTGTTGAAACCCTATTATCAATCAAAAATTTACAAGTAAAGGATATAACATTTGAATAAGTTAGTTGCTATGCCAATTATCTTTATAATAATAATTTAAAAATATAACTGTGTAAATAGTTGGTAAAGAATGAATTTATTCTAAAATACATTATAAGTGCATAAAGAGAAGAAACAGAAAAACGTTTCTGTGTTCATTAGTCTATAATAAAATATATTATATCTTTTTACTTTTACTTTTTACATAATTTAACCATTTTCACAATTTCATAAATATTTCAATAAACTATTCTTTTATTTAGTATATCCTTAATATTTTACTTTAGTTCTAAAAAAACATTTATTATTTAGAAGTTTTATATATTTTTACAGGTGATGACATTAAAAGTAAACTGTATTATTTCAATCAAGTGGAACATTTAGCTCAGAGATTGAACAGCACTACTATGTCAGTGAACAGCGAGGCTTTCTTTACACTTCTTGCCAAAATCGATGATTGTTTAGAGTATATGAGGAAGAATGTAAGTATATTTTAAATAAAAAAAAACCATTATAGCACTGTGACACAATGTCTCTCTGTAAATTTGATGGTTATTAGTTATTTTTTTACTTAAGCTAATGATTATATCTAAAGTTATGTTTTTTCTGGGATAGTAGCTACATAGTAGCTTCATACTTTTCCCTGGACAGCAGAGGAGTCAGAGTAAACCTTATGTCAAGACAGAGTGTCTTGATCCTTCACTTATGTCTGAATAGGAGACATCGCATGTTGAGAGATGAAATTCAAAGCCGCTCTTTGTTTCAGTACCAGGGCGAAGAAGTATAAAATTACATATAGTCACTCTTAAATTAAATATAGTCGAGCCCACAACCGTTGCGTAACTGGTGCAGTGTTAAATTCCGCCATTCGACATATTATATATATCCCGACATTTGGTGAAAGGAAATGTGTTAACACTAGATTTCCTCTGTAAAAAATTCTCATCGATTGTGTCTTAATTATTTAAGTGAAATCATATATCCTACAGCACTAAAAGATATTATAAAAAAATATTTGAAAAATAATATTACGATTTTTATTTGTAGGATTTATTGAGGGATAAGGTACAGCTTCTAAATATAATCATGATTATTAGGGGGTTCGATTCCCATTATAAAGAATGATCTTTGTTCTTTATTATATTTAAAAAAATTACACAGTGACAGCAAGTAAATTTGTTTGTTAACAACGGTGGACTTATCTCTAGAAGAGATCTCTTCCAGTCAACCCGTGGCAGTGGATGAGTTACATATTATTTCAATATTGTAAATAAAACAAAACGCTGAGTTCAGTTCCCCCACTGAACACAAACGTCTCGATTTTCGGGAGTAGAGACTGACTGACGACTGGACTGACGACGGACTGACAGTGTAGAGACTGGCTGTACCTAGACACTGACTATTCTGATATATGATGAAAGATGAAAGTCAAAACTCAGTGACAGGTGGGTAGGCAGAGTTGACTTAGTGTTATGACACTCTGTTCACTCCAGTCTCCGTCGAATTCTGTAGGTATTACGTGTTAAGGAAAAAAAAACTTAAATTTTTAGATTTATTAATTAAGTATCTTAATTGACACAAAAAATATAAAATTTCAGAGCACATTCAAAGAATCACACACATACCTAGTCAAATACCGCCATTTGCAAAACAGAGCGATATCTCTGATCCGAGCTTACATAGCTCATATACTGAACCATGCCACAGAGCAAGTACTAACTCCAGATGAACCGAATGACAGTGAAACTATGGAAACTGCGTATGCTGTATACTTTGGAAAGTTCCAAGCAGCCGCTCCTAAGTTGAAAATGGTTATTAATGAAATTGAGAAACGAGCTGAGAGTAATGAGGAGTAAGTATTCAAATTTACATAGTTAACCTTATTTATGAATGAATGAATGAATTAATAATCTTTAATGCACAAAACAAAAAATAGTACATATTAATTGATAAAGGAATCTTGTACATAATAGTGCAAAGGCGGCCTTATCACTGTAAGTGATTTCTTACAGACAACCTTTTCTTAAAGTAGATACAAGTATAAAAGGGAACTGCGGACAGTATTTATTTTGTAATTGTTAAAATTTGTCATTGTCATGGCGTTAATGGGATGATTTAATTTAATGCGAGAGTTTATAAGATGTTTTTTCTTCAAAGCAGGGTCAGAACTTAATGTTAAGACAATCCATTCCCCACTTTCTCTTCTTTCACTTTCTCTACTTGTCGAATTCTGGAGGCATTGCTCCAGTTAAGTGGCCAAACTTCACGCCACCAGAGCGAAGGAAATGTAATATTATTCACGCATTAATACTTTCAGTTACGTGACATCACATATCGAAATAAATGAACGAATTAATTTCCCATTCACTCGTTCATTCACTCAGCTACGCGTTGTTACTATCGGACACGCAGCGTGAATTTGAGTCGATGATATTTGTAACTAGATTTCGACCTTTCCAGTTAAAATACTCGTACTTTAATATAACGTCATATTTTTTGGTCTTATTACAATTGATGAAACAAAACAATAACTGGTACTAGTTTCGCAATTGTAATTATCTCCTTTTTTATATTCCGGCGTTCCTATACACATACATGTATTAGTTAGGTATGCCACATATCTAAATAAATGAACGATTTCATTTCCCATTCATTCAGCTACGCATCATTATTATCCGATACGCGACGCGACGTCACGCGCGCGCACGGCCTATGTGATCGATTATCAATTATATATATTCCAAAATTCATTACAATCGGTCAAGCGATTTAGCTTTTTCATATAAACTTTTATCCTCTATTTCAACCAATTTAATTTTTTGAAAAAATAAGTAGCCTATGTTAGAACCATGGTTATTTACTACTTTCATTCTAAATTTCATCCCAATCGGACCGGTAGATTAGCCGTGAAAGCGTGACAGACAAACACACAGACTTTCGCATTTATAATATAAATATGGATAGCTAGATTCCGGTCTTTCTAGGCAGAATGCTTGTTCAGATGACACATTTATTGATTTTCACTTACATATATTTCAGTTTTATCGTATCACTTTAATAAAATAATAAACATCTTGTTAGGAATTCTATTGTAATTATTTCCGTGTTCATATTCTACAACCTTTTTTGAAGCATTCGTCCCTACTTGTATTTTTTTTTATAATATGATTGTTCACCAATCCGGATAATCGTAAATCCGTGTAATTAAGCCGGGTAATCGATTTCCTACTATAAATTATTTAATGCTATTTAGAATGCTCTCACTTTAATGCCAGTTTTTTTAACGTGATGTCAAATGTTTGGTCTTTACACAAGTTCACTTACATAGTGTATGCAATGTATACCGTATCAATTTAATGAAATAAAAAAATATAACTGATATTAGTATCTTAATTATTTCCGCGTTCATATTCCAGCTCTACTGTATATGTTAGTTAAGTATACAGCATATCTAAATAAATGACCGATATAATTTCCCATTCATTGATTCACATAGCTACGCGTCGTTACTCGCGGACACGCAGCGTGAATACGCGTCGCGTCGTTCCCGCGTGGCGGGCGGCGCCACGTCGCGCGCGCTCGCGTCCGCGGCGGCGCGTCACGCGCGCGACCACTGCGCGTTGCTGCGCGCCGCGTGCTCGCTGCTAGCCCTCGCCGTGAGGGACGAGTGCGCGTTGTATGGACACTTCTTTGTCAAACATTCTCAGGCTTTGGAGTAAGTTGGATTTTTTAATATATGTACTTAATCTTAGCCAAAAACGAAGGGATCTAGTGTTAAAACATTCTGTTCTCCAATTTGCACTCGAAAGTGAGTGTATGTTGAATGACGGAATTCAATGCTGCGCTTGGTGTGTGGTACCAGAATGAAGAAATGATAATTTAAATATAATCATTCCCTAGAATGGGAATCGAAGCCACAACTCGTACCTCGTGGTAATTATAATGTAAGTAGGGTTTTTTTGTTGTTAAGTTTTTTTTTTCAATGTTCCTCTGACTTGATGAAAGACTTTTGTTACCTTTTTATTATACCTACTTTTAATTTTTAAAATTTTTGTACTTGATAACTAACTATTAACTAAATTTTTCTTTTAAATTGTTATTAAAACAATTATGGTGGCTAAGGATTTTGGTTGCTTGGCATTTGAATAAACGCTGATGATAGTCAATCAATGATAATATGTTTAATGATAGTGTTAAAAGGCTGAGAAGCAATGAAAAGTTGCTATACTCTTGTATTTCTGTTTTACTTCTGCGGAATTTAAAGTGTGTTGATAACGATAAAGTGAATAACATTAGAAAAAGCAAAAGCTGTGAAACTACGATAAGTTGCAAAACTATATCTGTACTGTTGTCCAGGGCATACGTTCGAAAACGTAAAATATAAAGCAATTCTTCACAAGCTTCCTTTATTGCGCAGAATATGGTAATTTCATGAACACAATGTGAAATCTATTTAATAATATAAAGTTGTACCTAGAAGAAAAGTTATATCCGTAAAATACTAGAAAATACTATATTAACAAGGGTTGCCCACATTGTCAATTATATCGTATATAGCAATATATTTTGCTTTAAGCTGAATTATAAAACAGAAATTTGACTTCGCTCCAGTTACTATTATCCCTTATATATAACATCTATTTATTTAAATAAAAATCACTATTAGTTTTAATTTTACCACTATTCGGAAACCTAAATCCTCCAAAAACTACAAAAAAGCAAATTGCAACGATTTTTTTTTTTTTTTATCGTCCAAATTGCAGAGATTACTTACAATCGTTATGCAACGGTCTATACGAGACGCTGCGTCCCCACATCATACACATCAACCACTTGGAGACGCTCGCCGAGCTCTGCGTCATACTGCGAGTGGAAGTTATTGAGGAGCAGGTTAATGATGACCGTGAGTATACTAATTAATATGTTTGTTTTTTTTAGCTTAACTTGATTTTAGAAGCGAGTCGTCGAGCTGAAGCACAAAATGTGACTATAAACTTGACTGATTGTAGATTTTATTGTCACTCGTGAATTTGGGTTATTTAATATGTTATATCTTTCGTTCTGGTGTTGAGGTAAAGCGCGGCGTTGAGTTCCGCCACTTAATATGCAGTGCCTCAAGAATTAGGCTGAGAATGGAGTATCTTAATACTAAGTTCCCTCTGCCTACCCCGTTGTGTGTGGCGCACAGCGAGAAACTGAAAGAAAAAATAAATATAACGCAACGTATACTTGATGATATTCTAATTTAATTCGCTTTCCGCTTGAAATTATGATACGGAATGAGTGGTGAAATTTGTCTGCATTAACTACACTGCCAAATATATATTTTTTTTCTAAAAAGGACGAGGCAAACGAGCGTTAGGGCTATTTGGTGTTTGGTGAACACCGTCGCCCACGACCCCGTGTAACACCAGGGGAGCTACAGGGATGTTGCCGGCCACCGCGCCTTTTGTAGGTACCCATGGCGAATCGACCTGGAAACACTATCGCTGGTAAGCCACAGTTGTGTGGCATGTGAGAGGAAATTTCGCCGAAACCGTACAGTACTAGAGTGCCAAGTATCCATCTGGATACTGATACGGCTATAAAATACCATTCTCACCATTTGGTGAGGATGATATTTTAATCTGGCACGTAGGTACTGTGCGGTTAGAAAATTCACTGGCAGGTATTAGGTCAAACAGTTTTCCAGAACACTCCCCCTGATAAATGCGATAGAGAACGCATAATGAGCACACGTCTCTACGCAACGCCAAAATGTCAAGCCCTGCACAGATCCTTGGGTCCATGATAATTCGAATGGATCTACGCTGTATGCCATCATATGGTTCAAACTGATACTGGGGGGCACCGGCCCAGACATGTGAACAGTACTCCATATGAGGCCGATCCTGGTCCCTATACAGGTACAATCGTTGGTTGGGCGTGACGTACTGTCTTGCTCTACCGATGACGATGACACCCAGCTTATTCGAAGCCAGCATGGCCTTGCTCTCCAGATGATCGCAATACTGGCAGGCACTCAAAACTTTCAGGCCCAATATGCTGAGGCTTGACGCGGCTCGGACAGGACTGTTCCTGAAAAGTGACGATACGATAAATGGGGTTTTCTTAGTAGTCAACGCGCAAACTTGTCTTCTGGGGATAAATTAAACCAGGTTCCTTTCACCCCATTTGGAGACCTTCCCAAGGGATACCTCAACAGAAGACACAGCGGTGCGTTATGTAAACCAGAAGATCACAGGCTGAGCAACCATGGCTGAAGCCATATTGACGATCGTCGATCAACCGGTGTTGCTCTAGATAACCCAGAAACTGGCTTTTGACCAAGCTCTCCATTATTTTAGAAAGCAGGGAGGTGATGGCTATAAAGCCTGTAGTTAGTTGGGTCTTAGCCATCGCCTTTCTCCAGGATTGAGTGGATAAGAGCGCTCTCCCACCAATCTGGGACTACGCCGGTTGAGTAAGGGTGCCGAAACAAACGCGTTAGCACCGGCGTCAACTTAGCAACTTAGGAGAAATGCCATCCGGTCCACACGCCTTATGTATGTTTCCTTCCGCGTTACCGCTGTGGAACCTGTAAAGGGGTCCGAGTCAACACGAAGCCAGATAGTAGACAGGAACCTTCAAAGTTAGCAAGACGACGAAAACTTCCTTACGAACACAGCGACCCTGGTGGTAAAATTGATGTTCTATTTTGTAGCAGGGGTAGTGAAGGTAGGTTGCATCGCTCGATTGGGTAATCTGAGTCTCTGTCAAAAACAACAAGGCCGTCTCAAGGTGGTGGTGGACGGCATTCAGGTTGGAATGTAGGTGGGGGCTGCCGTGGAGCGTACGCCTCGTTTGCTTTGTTTGTGTTTGTAGCGTGGTTCTTCGCCCTGCCCAGAATTCGGCGGGCGGCCTGATATTAGCGATTCAGGGAGGGATTCTCTAGCATCTGTGATGCTGGTACCCTCCTGGGGTAGATTCTCTTTCAGTACCGCTGTAATTCTTTGGAGGGGTGGAGGGGGAGTGCGGGGGGTTTTAATATTTAAATATAGTAATTTCTCTACAGAAATTCAATACGAATTCCTCTTTTCCCGATTTTCTTTAACTAATTCCCATAGTTTCCAATTGCTTTACATGCATTTCACACAATTTTCCCCCGCCAGCGTCGCTGTCCGCACTGGGCGCAGCTGCGCGCGCGCTGCTGCAGGACGCGCAGGAGCGGCTCGTGTTCCGCGCGCACGTGCACCTGCGCGCCGACGTGCTGCACTACCGCGCCGCGCCCGGGGACCTCGCCTACCCCGACAAGCTGCTCATGATGGAGGTGACGCACACATACACACATACACACGACCTCGCATACCCCGACAAGCTGCTTGTAATGAGGGTGCTATATATAACACACGCACAAATATAAACACTCAAACATATACGCCTACATGCAGCCATTCGCCCCTACACGCACATGTACACACATGTACGCACGCGCGCGCACACACATACAACAACACCCGCACATAGACAGACATAGACACATGCACACAGATACACAGATACACGCACGCACAGACAGTAACACGCTTTCAAACCTTCGTTTACGTTATCTTACGTTTTTTCTCAAATACTAAAGCGAAGAAATGAAAGTAATTTAAATTCGCCCGAGTGTAACTTCCCTAATTAAATTATGTTCTTTGTTAAATATTACCGTTAAACCCATAGTTATTTCATTCTAAATTTATCCAAATCGGACTGGTAGATTAACCGTGAAAACGTGACAGACAAACACATAGACTTTCGCATTTATAGTATAAGTATGAATATAGGTATAATGAATTTAATAGAATACTCTATTTTACTATTATAATTAATAGTGTTTAGGTGTCTGTGCGTGCTAATGCGTCTCTAGTGTGTGCATGTGTGTATTTGTAATAGTAAATTCATTACATATATTAAATAAAGAACATTTTTTTTCATTAAATAGAGTATTAACTCTATTTAATGATAAACAATACGTGTACACAATTTGCCAAAAAAAAATATTTGAAGTTAGTATATTTTTGGTAATTAGAAGAAGTTATGTTGTGCACTGTTATTAGAAAATAGAATATACAAATTTGATTTCCACATAGGGAAATATTATATATATCTTATTACAAACAATTCTCGTTCTGGAGATCGTTATTTATTCTCCATATAAGCATTATTTATTCTAAATATAAACATTATTTTACAGCAAATCGCACTATCACTACAAGAGCAAAGTCTAAAACGCAGCGACTCCCGCAACTCCATGGTGTCAGACATATCGGCGACATCGCAAGAAGTTGCCAACATCAATGTCGAGGCACAAAGAAGGCCTCAAGCATCGCCAGCAGATCTCCACGGAATGTGGTATCCGGGTGTCAGGAGGACTCTAGCAGCTCTATCTAGACTGTATCGGTGTCTAGAGAAACGAGTCTTCCAAGGACTGGCCCAAGAGGCAATCTCGCTATGTGTACAAAGTGTCGACACTGCGGCGAAACAAATCTCAGCAACTAAAACAAATATTGATGGGGAACTGTTTCAAATAAAACATTTACTCATATTAAGGGAACAAATTGCACCTTTTCAAGTCGATTTTATTGTTAAAGAAACTACGCTGGATTTCAGTAACGTTAAGAATGCAGCGTATGGCTTAATACAAAAGCCAAGGCAGATATTCTCGTTGAATAGTAATAATGCCTTGTTAGAATTCCTTTTGGAAGGCACTCCGCTGGTTAAGGAACATCTGTTGGACTCTAGGAAGGAAGTGGATAGACAGCTGAAGGGGTGCTGTGAAATATTTATTAAATATTCTACTGAGATTCTCGTTGGGCCTTTGATTGAGTTTGTGGATAAGGTTTGTTGGTATTTTTTTTTTATTATTTTAATTTGGGATGTAAAAAATAGTATTGTTTCTATTTTTTAACGAATAGCAGTCTCTTTTGCCTAACGAATATTTTTAAAACTATTTTTTATTAGTGGTAATATGTGAAAATCTCTCTACATAGAGAGTGAAGAAGAAAAAAATGTTAAAATTTTTTTTACAAATTCCCTTTTTTTTTGGAGAGGCTTTTATGGGGAAATGGTGAAGGAGAAGATATATATTTTTAATATTCATAGTATAGTTTTATTAAACTTTAAAATTATAAAGTCAAAGTGGCCAGTCGTGGCTCAGTGGCACAAGAGTGTGACTATAAACGACTGGTTGTGGGTTCGATTCCCACTCGAGGAGTGGAAATTATATTTCCATTTTCTTCGCTCTGGTGTCGAGGTAAAGCGCGGCGTTAAGTTCCGCCACTTAACACACAAGCCTCCGAATTCGGCGGAAAGTAGGGGAACGGAGTGTCTTAACACTAGGTTCCCTCTGCCTACCCTGCTGTGTGCGGGATATAGCGTGAAGCTATTTAATTTTTTTTTTTAAATTATAAAATAAATTTTATTCACATAACCATGTGTTTGACATATACTTTTATATAAAGTGACTTCCGTTGCTAAGCAACGCGTATTTTACGCATCAACGAAATTTCTACTTTTATTTAATAAGAATTTATTTACTTATAAATTATAAACTACAGTTATCTAATATTCATTTATTTATTCTGTTTATTTCAGGCACAAGCATTTACTCCAATAGATCAGCTGAAATCCCAACTTTGGGCCAGTCCAGGGAAATTAGCAGTCGCTGTGAAAGAAGCACAGAAACGTATAAAGACTCACCTCGCTCCATTACAGAGATCTATGCAACTGTATTTGGCTAATAAAGAAACTGAATTTATATTGTTTAGGCCTATACGGGTATGGAACTATGTATTTTATTTACTTAAATAAAGTTTAAAAGTTTACTTATATATGAATATATGAGTAAACTTTTATTGATAGAAACATTTTTTAGAAAACATAAAAAATTGAACGTAACTGGTTTCGAACCTGCGCCTATTGGAAGCCGTCCAACAGCTCTCACCGCTAAGCCATGCGATCTATCATCAGCTGCGTCGATTTTCCTGTATGCTTTTTATTACAACTTAATTTTTTACATAAGAAGAACCGGTGCGTATCCCGCTGCATTCAATTTTATATACGTTTTCTAAAAATGTCTTTTACAATTTCATAACTGTGTGAATAACACTTTAAAAAATGTTTTAAGTATTCTATTGAGTTTTTGGTGAGGCGGAACTAAACGTAATTTTTTGTCATAATAAATGTCCTTTACACGCATTTTAACTGTAGGTATTTAATGAAACTATAAATATAAGGAAAACATTATTATGTTATACTAGCGGCCCGTTCGCGGCTTCGCTGCGTTAATTACGTAACTGTTTCGTTGTATTACAAACACCGGGGGTGGGTTTTTTTTTTTAAAAGTAGCCTATATTTAAGCTTGGATTATCAGCTACATTTATGCTAAAATTCATTACAATCGGTCAAGCGGTTTAGATTTTTCATATTAACTTTCATCCCTTATTTCATTTCCTTTAGGGGGTTTTTTTTAGCTTCACGCACGTACGTATCCCGCACACAGCAGGGTAGGCAGAGGGTACCTAGTGTTAAGACACTCCGTTCCCCACTTTCCGCCGAATTCGGAGGCTTGCGTGTTAAGTGGCGGAACTTAACGCCGCGTTACTTCGACACCAGAGCAAAGAAAATGGAAATATAATTTCCACTCCTCGAGTGGGAATCGAACCCACAACCAGTCGTTTACAGTCACACGCTTGTGCCACTGGGCCACGACTGCCACACATTTCTGAAAAAATAAGTAGCCTATGTTAGACCCAGTAGCTTTTACTACTTTCATTTTAAATTTCATCCAAATCGGATACGTAGATTGGCCGTGAAGCGTGACAGACAAACACACAGACTTTCGCATTTATAATATATGCGTAGGACCATCGTATATATTTAGTTTGGTATGGTCGATAATGTTTAATGCCGACGTAAAATATTAACTAGCACAACTTGCATATAGTTGGTCATCGTGGCGCAGTGTGTGTAAAACTGTTAACGCGGTAGTTGTGGTTTCAATTTCAACATTAATATATTTAAATATTTAAATTATTTTCTCTTATTTGATAACTAAGACAAAACACGAAAGGCGCCACTCGTCCAAATTTCCGGTAATACATAGAGAACGAAGTGCTTTGACACCTTGGTTTTCTCTTTAATATTATGCAGGATAAAGTGTGAATCTGCTAACAAATATGACTAAAAAATTTCGTGCTTTTTATAATATTTATACAAAATGTTATTATAAATTCAATTACTCATATCCCTTTTTTCTTTACAGAATAATGTTGTAGGATATTTCGTACAATTTGAACAAATTCTAACCAATTCAGGATATACATATGAAGACACACTTATAGTTGCTTGTCCCACTCCAGAACAAGTATCAGTATTCATATCTTCGGCAAGTCTCATAAGCCATTCTGAACCTGTGTTGCCATATGGGAAAAAGAAACCTACTATTGTTAAGAGGCCCAGTGTTACCAGCGTACCGGAAAATATTGAGGGCAAAAATAGTGAAAATGTTGAAAATAAGGAGGTTAAATAGGTTTTCCTGTTAATAAAGCTATTTTGACCAGATTGTTTGCAATTTTGGTAATTCATTGCCACCTAAATCAATCCAATACCATTAATATGAAGTATTTATTCAAATACCAGAAATATACATGATGAACATGGTTAAAATAGTTTTATTTCTAAAGGCTTTCCTGTTGATATATTTGTTATAATTTTAGCAATATATTTATTAATTATAAATTGTAACTATATTAATTTTATTGTAAAATTAAATAATAAAAGAATTTTTAATTTTAATTGTTTATTTACATATTTTAACTCTTATGTCACTATAATAAATACATACACCAAAGACAGTGTTTTATTGAATAAAACAAAAGACATTTGGGTGAGATGTTTAATATGATCTTAACTGATTCTCCATTAACTATTATACAAATTAACTACGGATTTAAACTCTGAGCCAGTACATTCCACCACGGATCCTAGTGTAGTCAGGAAGGGCCTCGGTGGGACCAACTGCAGCAACGGCAGGGCAACGGTCAAATAGGTATTTGTAGCATACATCACGAACATTCTGTACTGAGACTGCATCAATTCTTGCATCTAATTCATGGACTGGGATACGACGGTTGTAGCACAGGATTTGGCGACCAATGTCTTCACACACTGGTGTAGTTCCATCTAATTGGAGAAGCATGTTGGTTTTCAGAAGGTTCTTTGCCCTTTCTACTTCACCCTCAGTGACAGATACACACAGTTTCATCCATTCTTTTTGAATGTTGTACAGCATATCCTCAATCTGCATGGGTTCGGCAACAAAGTAAATTCCCCAAAGCCCAGTGTCTTTGTAGCAGGTGTTGAAGGATTGGAAGCTGTGGCATAGGTTTTCAACAGATGCAGCTCTGGCGAGGTAAGATGCATTGTTCATGCCACCTCCCTGAGACCTGTCCCAAGCTCCAACAAGAGTGTTTGCTACCATAAGAGGAATATTGTCAGCATCAGTCCAACCAGCACCTTCAACTGCAATAGCAATGTGGGCTAGAGGCATAGAATCATCTCTGACACGGATTTCAGAACCAGTGTAGCGGCAGGGAGCTAACTCAGGAACATCTAAGAAAGTATTCTTCAAACCACCCAAATGCTTGTTAGCCAAGTCTACAAGCTTTCCGTGTTCAATGCCACCAGCTCCTGAGAGTACAATACGGCCGGGTTGGTAGTGAGTCTTAATGTACTGTTGAAGATCAGCCTTAGAGATTTTCTTGATGTTCTTAGTGGGTCCAAGAATGGTCTGTCCTAAGGGTGTACCTTGGAATGCTGTGGCATGGAGGTGGTCGAACACAACCTCCTGCAAGTTACTTTCAACATCTTGCATTTCACGTAGAATAACTCCACGTTCTCGTTCGATTTCGGGTTCAGCGAGCGATGAGTTCTGAATAATATCAGCGAGGATTTCTACAGCGGCAGGTACGTCGTTGGCGAGGCATTTGGCGTAGAACACAGTTTGCTCCCGAGATGTGTACGCGTTTAAATGAGCTCCCATGTTTTCTACGAGTAATTCTAAGTCTGTCTGTGACCTTTTGCTTGTACCTTTAAAGGCCATGTGTTCTAAGAAATGGGCGACTCCATTGTTTTTGGAGTTTTCGTACCTTGAACCGGCATCTATCCAGAGACCAACAGTTGCAGTAGCAGCACCAGAATCTTCAGACGCAACGCGGATCCCATTGTCGAGGATCGTAAGTTGAGTTGGGGGAATGTTGACTAGGGCTTGCTTGTATGCCGCCGCTGTTGCTAGGGCTCGGACATTATTGCCCTGCTGTGTTATAAGCCTCGCTACTTTCAGCATTTTTCTCTTCTCCTGGCACTTTATAGAACTCTGCTCGCTGATTTACGTAATGTGCAATATTCTTACGAGATGTCAAAAAATATTATAGCACAGATGAGTAAGGAAAATGTCTAATTTCCCCATAGACAAAATATTTGTCAATATTCTAATGGATATATTAAAATGTAAAATGAAATGTAATTCAGTACAAATAATTTAATATGTAATATAAATAGACTTCAATATATTACAACATGTTTAATTTTTTATATACCAAAATCACCGTAATGGTTCGTTATTTATTTATTAAATATATTCAACATTAACGTTAAACATTTTTAAGAAATAAATATTAGAATGTTTTCATTGGATCATTAGCATAAGCATTTAAGGTAATTTAGGGGTAATTAAATTTTAATCTAATGAATTTTTGATTAATTACAAATAAATTCAAATAGAAAATGTTACCTTCGGTGTCACTACAACAATATTAAGCTAAAACGTTTCACGTGTGACGGAACGGCGAAAAGAATTACATGAAAGAAATCATGTGGAAATCATTTCTTTCACGCCTATTCCATTTCGTCGGAATATTACGAAAGCAATGATGTGTAGTGAAGATTGTTATTTAGTTAATTTCGCTAAAGTTACCTGGGAAAGTGCGTGGCGGGCATAGGCAATAATACAGTTCCTACAAAATGTTTTACTTGTGATTTATTACGTTCGTCATGACTACAATGAAGAATCCTAATTCGTCGTCTTCTAAACTTGCACTTCTTAACCATATCAAATACGAGCACCTGGTAGCTGGTATATCAGGTGGCGTCACTTCTACATTAATTTTACACCCTTTGGACCTGATTAAGATCCGTTTCGCAGGTAAGAAATGCTTTATACTTTAACCCTATGTCATAATATTATCGTTTCATTATTATATTCCTAAATTGATAGATAGAATTTATGAAATAATCAAAAATTATAGCTTTATGGAAATCACCACGTTAATAACAGTTATTGTGTGATTTACGTTTCTACATGAAAAGTGAGTTTCGCGACTGTAATCTGACCTTGAACTTGAAATAACATCAGTTAAAGTGGGTCTGTAAATTGAAATCGATGCAACTGATGAAACTCAAAACATTTCTTGCAAATTGCTCTGTTTTTTTGTTCAATATGGAAAGCACTTTTTCAATTTGTTTTATATATTTTTGTTTAATGTACTATAATTTATAGAAAGCATGAGGAGTATATTACTCATCATTATATAAACACATACAATACATATGTATACAAAACATACAATCTATAGACTATATAACACTTAAAGTGTTAAGTGCATTGATAAATCTTCATATATATCTGTAGCACTGTAGTTAGATTAATAGTTGATATCCTAATGCTAATGTTATTAGGCAAGAAATGGAAAACAATTCATTTGTACTGTAAACACAATCTAGTATACAATTATGTGTTAATTAATAAATTTGTTTCTTCTTAAATGTTAGTTATTTTTTTAGAGAATTGTATAGTCAGGTTTATTTAATAATTTTAAATGTCATTAATGCCACATGGCTATATTATATAATTATAGGGTAATAATTGATATAGGCCCAAATGTCAAATTTCAGATTTATGGAGCTAGTAAGATCCTCTTTTCATTGTCTCTAAGTTAGTAAGAGTCTGATTTATACTGAAGAGTCTCATTTATAATTTCATTTGAAATTCTTGACATTTAAATAATTTACATGTCAATGTGTTTTTTATGTGAAGGAAAACTTTGCACTACTTTGTACTGATATAATGCAGATGAAGAAGTATGAAATTTAGGATCATTAAAATTTATATAGACAAAAAGAGCAGAATGCTAAAAATTTTTTGTAATAATTAATTAGAATTGTATTGAATTAATAAAATAAATATTAAACACATTACAATATGTTTGATATACACATCAACAAGTGTTCTAATACAACAACTAATGTGTCAAGAAAGCTGCTAGTCAGCCTTCATATAAATGATTTAAGATGAGCTCATGTATATAAGTTGAACATAGGATCATACGTTGTACATTTAGTTTTTGTGGTAGTCTAAAATTAAGGAATATGACAGCATTTTTCATTTTATTAACATTTCCTTTTTTTTTAGCTTCACGCTGTATCCCTTGTGGGGTAGTCAAAGTGTTAACATTTCTTAATCAATAATAATTAAAGTGATGTTGAAATTAAAATAATTAAACAAATATATTGCTTTTTTTTGCTAACTGTATACAGTCATATGCAGCTAATGTACTCTTTGTGCTTATTTATTTTTGTTATTTGCAGGATGACACTAATTAGTGTGAACAGCCATTGTTTGAAATATTTTAATGAATGAATTCTTTAATATATATGTATTTCCAGGAAACATATTTAAAATATATAATGATGAGTTATACATTTTTATGCTTAATTTAAAAACAATTATTTTAATGATGCATAAGTACATTGTAATGATATCCTTTTTTTTCAACTGTTTTTTCTTGAATTTTTGGGTTGTGAAATGATGTGAGTACAAGTATAAAATTGATGCTGTCATGGCACAGTAGGACTGAGTAAGACAGTAATCGCTGTTGGGTGTAGGTTCGATTCCCACTCAGTGAAATAATCATAATTTCATTATTTTCTTTTACCCATCTGGTAAACAAAGTGTGGCTTAGAGTTACATTTATCAACACACAATGTTTCGAATTCAGGCTGACAGTGGAGGATAAGGTGTCTTGATTCTATAATAAAAAATTTAAGCTTATTAAATAATAATTGAAAATTGTAATAACTACTTTGTGAATTGGTTCTTTGGTTACCACTTGTTTTTGTATGCTAAGATGTGACATACTGTTAACACAGGATGTGTAATAAATTGTATTAGAAACATTGAAAATGACAGCTTGGTGATTTCACACTATTTCACTTCAACAATAGAGATTGAAAATGAATGCTATATTTTAGGAAAATAAACTGCATTTATATTTTCGTCACAAGGTTTTCTTGTCTCTTTAGTTTTTTCTATTTGCCTCACATATACTTCAGCTTCTGAATTATTGTTGTTCTGCTTGTCTAAATTCGAGACATTGCATGCTGAGTAGTGTAACTGAATGCCAGATTGTTACCAGAGCAAAAAAATAAAAAAAAAGGATATAATAAATCCTCCTAGCGGAAGTTAGATGTTGCCATACTGCATCACAATTCTGAATCTGAATTTTGATGATACACCTAATATTACAAGTTCTGTGCTAAGTTTGTCTAAACGCTATATAAAAATTTAGGTCGACTAAACAATTGTTGAGAAAATACTAAAATACTCTTAAAAAATCCTCAGTTCAGAATTTGTAAACAAATATACATTTAATATTTTCAAAAATTGAAAAAATAAAACTTGAATTTACAGCCATTCAACTAGATGATACTGTGTATAACAAGATTATTCCTTTATTAAATTTAAAACTTTTTTTTCACACAGTTAACGATGGCAGAACAGCAACAGTACCTCGTTACGACGGCCTGGGCAGCGCATTCGTGACCATTGTGAAGAAGGAAGGCGTCCGCGGCCTGTACCGAGGTGTCACCCCCAATGTGTGGGGCTCTGGGTCGGCTTGGGGCTTCTATTTCTTATTGTGAGTATCACAGAAGTTAATAGGCTAATACTATGAATTATGCTTTTCGTCTAATTTATGCATTGTGTGCTGTAGAAGAAAGAAATGTTTGCTATTTTTAAATTTTTATAGTTAATCTCTTAGGATATGAAAAACATTTTTAAAAAACATAAAAAAATTATAGTTGAAATTGAAGTATTCGAAATCGCGTCTCTTGGAAACCGTTTAGGCGCTCTAACCGCTAAGTTCTAATTAAATAAATATTGTAACTTATTTTTATTGTTGGTATCTCTAAAGAGTAATACAGCTATAGCGGAGACGTAAAAATTAAGTTATATAAACTTTATATAAACTTTTCCTTACTAGGAATTCAACTTTCAACCGTCGTGTGTATATATTATAGTGAAAACAGCTATGCTTTTTCCCTCAGTGTATTTATAGAGAACCTACTACCAGGCGGAGTGTCTTGTTCTCTGTTCTTCACACTCTGAAGTGGCACAACTCAACACAACACTGCGCATCGTCTTAGGGTTATCGTGGGAACCGACCCCACAACCATCGCGGTTACTGTTATAACTATACTGTTACAACACCTTATAAGAGGATATAAATTAATTTTATTTGATTCATTTATTTATTTATTTAAACTGGTTGATGTTGTTACAAACATATGCGTATTTTAAATAGAAATCGTTTCCTGATTTTAAGAGTAAACACGCGTGTTTATTGCGTGTTTATATTTTTAAACGGTGTTGTTGGCTTACTATGATAGGTATTTAGTTTAGTATTCAGATGTTTTTAAAAGGGTTTCCATTACGCGCAGAAAATGAAGGACGGAAAGTCATTACACTAGGTTCTCTCTGACTACCCTTAGTTAGAAAAAACGTGGAGCTATTTCTATTTTACGGACAAAATTCTTCAATTCCGTAAAAGATATCTAATCTATAACTCAATTTTTAGTGCTTTTATTATTTAGTAGAGTTTTGCCACTGGACCGCAATGTCTCGATATCGGATGAAAAGTAAAGAACGGAGTTTTTTCTCCTTAATCTATCTATAACTACCCCGCTATGGATAAAGCGTGAAGCTGCTTTTTCATTTCATTAAGAATACAATTCCCATCCGCCGCTGGGTTCCATAAAAGGTGGGTAACCTAGTCACATGGTAGTAGGAGATTCGTTCTCCGACTGGCTAACGACCCCTGGACGTGTCAAAGGCGAACTGCCAAACATCTGACGATGTGTTCCCTCCAACCTACTCCTACCATCCCCATCCTTCCCTCGTTCACCCTCAAAGCTGGCAACGCATTCATAAGTCTTCTAATGCTATGGATGTCCATGGGCGAACGTAACCTACCATCAAGCGGTCTTTATGCTCGTTTGCCTTCTTTATTTCATATAAAAATAATTAGCAATTCCCAAATATTTTAGCTATAACGCAATAAAGACATGGATCCAAGGGGGCAACGCGCGTACTCCCCTAGGCCCAGGTCTCCATATGCTGGCTGCGGCTCAGGCCGGGATCCTTTCCCTGGTGATGACCAACCCCATATGGGTGGTGAAGACCAGACTATGTCTCCAGTACAGCGAGGAACATACGATCGCCGAACATAAGAGATACAGGGGAATGGTGGATGGTTTGACGAAGATATATCGTACTGAAGGTGTTAGGGGGTTGTACAGGGTGAGTTGATTTTAATTGTTATTTTTGTTTTTATAAATTACTAGCGGCCCGCTCGCGGCTTCGCCGCGTTATCTACATGGCTGTTTCCCTATATTGCGACCTTCAGTGGTGGATTTTTAAAAAATAAAGTAGCCTTTGTTTAACCTTGGATTATCAACTATGTATATGCCAAAATTCACTACAATCGGTCAAGCGGTGTAGATTTTTCATATAAACTTTCATCCCCTATTTCAACCCTTTAGAGGTTGATTTTTGAAAAACTAAGTAGCCTATGTTAGACCCAGTCATTTTTACAACTTTCATTCTAAATTTCATCCAAATCGGACCAGTAGATTAGCCGTGAAAGCGTGACAGACAAACACACAGACATTCGCATTTATAATATAAGTATGGATATACGTACATACATTTAAGCCAAGTTTTAAATCCAATACATAAGAATTTATTGTTTAGCAGTGTAAAAAAATAACAAACATCAAGTTTTTGTATAGATTGGCATAATGCAGACCTATTATGTTTTAATTAGTGTCCGACCGAAACTGATTTTTAGCCGAAACCGAAACCGAAACCGAACCTTCGGTTCTGACTTCAGTTTCGGCCGAAACCGAAACCGAAACCGAAACTGCTGGTGACGTCATAAAATTTGAATAATATGTATAAAAAATTACATTTTTTTACGCTTTAAAAATTACACATGCATTTGAATTATTGTGATTACGTTGATTTTATTATATATACGGAAATAATTAAAGGATCATAAAAAAATCTAAATTATTTGAGGTTTTCGAAGTGGCTGTATGTTCTCAAAAATAGGCGCATTGAAATAAAAAAGTAGCATTTTAGAGCTTAAAGCTCTAATTTTGAGATTTTAAGATGAAAAATATGTTCAAACGACGTGTTTCGCTCTATCCTGATAAATACTAAAAGAGAAAAAAAATCGAAATTTTTTCTGTACATTTTTTTTATCTAAAAAGTTGGAACATATGTTTTCAACTTAACCACTATATGGATCAGCTAACTTGTTAGTCTAGACCTACGCCAGTTCTCTTTACCTAAGGGTCTTACGGATTTATATAGAGGTTTTTTGAGCTGTAGCCCAGGGACCTGTGGGTTATCGAGGCCCTCGGTCGCCACTTAAGATTGGCAATACTTGGTTAATAGGTATTTTTACACAAAAAGATTTTCACCTTTAACGTAACTGTGCTTTTCAAGCAGAGAAATTTATGTGCTAATTTATGATAAGATTTACGTTAGATATATATTTATATTAACTTATTGACTATATACTGTGTAACATTTATATAGAAAACGGTTATATTTAAATAATATTAAGGCAAGCCAATATTAAGGTAACTAACCCAGGGTTTGCAAAATATCAATCAATCATAGGTATTCGACCCCTGAAAGGAGCCACACTTACGCGAACAGACACACAGTTTCGTTTCAGACTAACAGGGATAGTTCATTTAATCTGTCGTTACCAGTTCATAGTATTCTCATCATTAATTTATAATATATTCAAACTTACTACGTCTTAAGATTAGGTTCACAAGCTATAAAACACTCAAAAGTATCTAAGCTACGTAAAAATTCTTGAGTACGTCATGAGTTTCGGCATTGCCGAAGGTTCGGCAGGTTTTTTGCCGAAACCGAAACTACGGCCGAAACTACAATTTTTAGCCGAAACCGAAACCGAAACCGAACCTTCGGTCGGACACTAGTTTTAAGTAACTTTGTCCACAATAATATATTATATGTAATTTCTGAAATAGATTAATTGTATTTACGTGTTGATTTACGTGTTATAAGTCAACGCCGCGGCCTAACCGAATATACCAATATAGAATGAATCGAATCGAATTTGCTACCGTCGTGCTCACTGTATAACATTTTTTTCTTGAACCACGAACCTAATGGAAATATACACTTATTGTGTTCGAATCGCTAATTAGATAATAGATAAAGCTGCAACCTGCTGGGTAAATAACATAGGTTATCATTACCGCAGACTTAATTACTTAATTAGTAATTAACTCTGCATTAATTTTACATAATTACGAATATTTGAAATGGTTTTACATATGTATTACGAACTGTATAGAATTATATTTTAAAATATGTCACTGACAAGAATTAATAGCTTCGTCTAAGATCAGCCATTAAGGCAGTGTTGTTGTAGTCCCGGTTTAGAAAGATAATACACGGCATTGAGTTCCACCACTCAAGACACAAAGTCTCGATTTCAGGCGGAAAGTGGAGGACGGAATGTCTTAACACTAAGTCCCCTTTGACTTCCCCCTTCCTTCTCTAAAAATCGTTCATATTATCATACATTTTTTGTATTTTTTGTGATGTGTAAATAGAAGCTTAGACGCGATAAACACTCATCGCCCAAGTAACCTATATGTCAAAGTGTGTGTATTATATTATTTATTAATTTAATTTCAAATGCATTATTATAAAAATAAAGTTGATTTTTTGTAATTATATATACTTTAACTCCTCCGTATTGAATTTTCCGTGCAGAATTTTCGTAAAACATGATGCAAAGTTTCTTTTCTTTTTTTGTAAACACGACCGATAGGTGGACGTTAGTTAATTGAAATACATAATATTTGTACTATATTTTATTTCTCGCATATTCTACAAGTTTTTAATTTGTTAAGAATAAATCAATCAAACGAAGTTCTTTTGTATCGTTTATTGGATTAGAATGATTCCGCAAGCCATAAAAAGAATACTTATACACGTGTAAGCATTATGTCAATATAAACAGTCGTTTAAAAAAATGTATTTGTGATTCGGAACTGTATTTAAGTGTCTACATTTTATATAGTTACAAATAATTATTACTCAACTATTTTTTTCAAATGTTATCCTTATTTTTTTGAGTACATCTTGGTGCAGTGGATAGCGTTTTATTTTAAATTGGTTTTGGGTTCGTTTTTCCATTTGGGGAATGATTATTTATTTTTAAATTAATTTCGCTTTTTCCTTCTAGTAAGACAAAGCGTGGTGTCTTTTTACTCCTCTCTGAGTAATTGGCTATTCTGCTATGGGGAAACGCGTGAAACTGCTTTTTTTTATTTTTTTTTTGTTTAGGATTTTTTTCATTAGTACTTCTAAAGAGGTCAAATGATCACTTTATAAATTTATTTCATTTTTTTTAAATGACCGGGAAATTTTTCGTTTCAAAAAATAGGTAGCCTTTGTTTGGGCAAGAATTAACAACTATTTTATTTTCCTGAGAAAATTTTGTGACAAATCAGTCAAGCGCTTTAGATTTTTTATACAAACTTTCACATTAATTCTTCCTTTTAGGGTTTTATTAAATCCCTTGACCATGGTTGACCTTGTATTGTAAACTATTTTCATTCCGAATTCTATATAAATGGGGCCGGTGGTTCAGCCATGAAAGCGTAACAGACAGACACAAACACTTTCGCATTTATAATATTAGTACGGTTTTAAGTAAATAAATTTAAAAAATGAAATCTGTAGTTAAAAATAGTAAAGGTGCAAAATCAGTAATATAGTTGATTTAGTGTTAAGGATCCGTTATTGAAAAAGTGGCGCATTTGGTAAATTTTGTAACATTTTATCGATAAATGATCGATGACATCGATATTTCAGGGGCAGATAAAAGGATCGGTATTTGTAAAGAATTACTTATACTGTTTTGATTGTTGCCCTTGAACGAGTTATGTAAATTTTTGTTTCATAATATTCTACATATACTAGCGACACGCTCGCGGTTTCGCCCGAGAATTACAAAAGTGTAGTTGGTCAGTATTTTTTAGATATCTCGTGTTTCGCTTGTATATTTTATATAACTTTTCACTATTTAAAAATGTATTTTATAGTATAGTATAGTAGGCCTCTTACTGGGAAAAATCATCGTAATCAAGAAAGTGGTATAGTTATTTTTCTTATAAACTTTCATTCCCTATTTCCTTTAGGGGTAGACTTTTGAAAAAAGGACCTTGAACTTATTTGGGTCTTCAACTGCTTTCATTCCGATTTCCATTCAAACCAAGCTGTGAATGCGTAACATACAGACTACTATATAAGTAACCAGTCAACTGTAGGTAACTTTTACCTATAGTTGACTGGCTACTTATATATTATAGTATAATTAACTAGTACGTATAGTCTGGATACAAATTGTCTTTAAAAGTGTGATTTTTTATATTACTTTATTCCCACATTTAGTATAATGAAAAAAATGTTCAGAAAACGTATACAAATTTAAATACAGCGAGATTCGAACCCACACCCTTTCGAAACTGTCCAAGCGCTCTGACGACTAATCTATGCATTTACATCCGACTATGTCGAATTTCTAATACGTTTATTACAACTTATTTTTGTTATTATAATGATATTTTTAGCAGGCAGAGAGAACTTAGTGTTAAAATATTACATCCTCCACTTTTAGTTGTAGAAAATATTATAAATTACCCATTCATATATTATTAAGATAATTCTATAGAACAGTGTGCGCCGATCTTTAGTATCTTTGGCGTATCTCCAATACAGGATCATATGAGATGTCCATTTTATTATTATTCGTGACAACATAATGTGTACTTTGTGTTTTTCCACCGTTTTCAATACACGTTTTAAATCACGGGAATTCATTATCTGCCAAGAATTCGATATATCTATATGCGAACAAGGTGGGATTTGGTGATATAGAGATTTTATACATTTTTTACATGTTTTATATTGTTTTTATTTAGTTTTGAAGAGTTATTTAATGTTCTATTTAATAATTGAGAGTCTGAAAATAATTGTCTTTTTTAAAAGGCCATACGCGTATATTTTAAACAGATTCGGTTTTTCCCTACATAGCAGGGCAGATAGAGAAGAAGCAGTGTTTATAGTCAGAAGCTGTCCCACTGCCACTATATGGACTTATTTAATTGAACATTGAATAAAAATTAAATATAAATTAATAAAATATAGCTATTAAAATAAATATCGTATAACAGATACATAATAGTGTACGTAATAATCTTAAATATAAAAAAAATCTCAAAACGTTTACGACGTTTCATATCGTAAACGTAAACGTTTTTTTTTATATAACATTTGAAATTCCGTATTATTTTTGATAACAAATATGCCAAATCTGAGTTGCAATTTCTGTATTACGTTTTTTTGTAACTGCGTACTATATCCATACATCCATACATATATTATACCTAAATGCGAAAGTCTGTGTGTTTGTCTGTCACGCTTTCACTGGTAATCTACATGGCCGATTTGGATGAAATACAGTATGAAAGTAGTAAAAATGACTGGGTCTAAAACATAGGATACTTAATTTTTCAAAAATCAACCTCTAAAGGGTTTAAATGGGGGATGAAATTTTATATGAAAAATCTAAACCGCTTGAACGATTGTAATGAATTTTCGCATAAACATAGTCGATAATCCAAGCTTAAACATAGGCTACTTTATTTTTTTAAATCCACCCCCGAGGGTTGCAATATAATGAAACAGTTATATAGTTCACGCGGCGAGCCGGACGCTAGTATTATATAATGTTAGACTATCGTGGCGCAGTGGGACGTCTAACTGAAAACGCGTTTGGTTGTGGGTTTAATCCCCACGTAGTAATATAGCATCATGTAGTAATATAGCTTTATACATCAGAATACATCTTATGCTACAATTTATATTGATATTATGTAAATTCACCCTTAAATAATAATACGCGTTAAGTAAAATGCTTAAATAGGAGATAATCTACGAGTATGTCTATATATCGACATACAAGCGCAAGTGAAGTCGCGGGCAGATCCAAGTATACTTATTTACATTTTTACCCCATTAAATGCCATAAGGTTTACATACATGTTTAACTCTTTATTTGCAATTTTACGTATAATTTCTTATTTTGGGAGATAATAAAATGAGACGGTTGATTCCGCTACCCAGCACACAACGTTTTATCATTCAAAAGCATGCGTTAGTTGCGTGAGCATTTCGATGCTTCCGTATATATAAAGGTCCGTATATGTAAATCTTATATTTCTACTATTCAAAAGATAGGCTATAGAATTCAAAAGATAAGCTATAAAATAAGTTATAGAAATATGGCTATATACTTGTCCAAAGCATCTTTTAGGTTCTTACTCTTAGTCTCTCACTAAGTGAAAACCTAGAAGACACTTTATGCCTTATGTTGCGTAACCCCACGCCGCACTTTGATTTATCAGCAAGGGACCGTTTAGGTATTATGTAAGCAGATTAATTACAATTTTTTACCCTCCCATCCCCCTTGTCAGCAAAAGTAGACAAAGCTCTTACCCCCTCCTCTATGCTTACGTAAACATTTTTCAATTAATGAATTGTTTTTTTATATTATAATTATAATATAGGAGATAAATATATATAAACGTTTCAGACGACGTAATCATCATCTAGACCCCCCTACTCCCATGTCATCCAAAATAAGCAGAAGCCCCCACCCCCTGTATAGTGCTCACGTAATACTTGAACGGCGAACGGCCTCCAAGCAAGTAACTGAAAATATATATTTAAAATATTTTTCACCGAGTGGGAATAGAAATCGAATTCATATACACCGTGTTTACGCTATCTATTTCACTACGCCACGATGGCGTCCATAAAATATTTTGTACGCAGCATGTTATTATCTCATATTCATTAAGTTTAGTAGTATAGTGATAAAATTGCTCACGTGTTATTAACTATTAAGGGTAGTGCAATGATCTGAAAGTGGGTTATCTGTATTTACAAATATTTTTCTAATATTCTATTTATTTATTAAGAGTCTGTTTGGATTGTGGCGTGTATATGTACAAAATTACATATAGTAAATATAATTAATGGGGCCAGTCGTGGTGCAGGGGCACGAACGTGTAACGTTACTGTAAACGACTGGCTCGATTCCCACTCGAGGAGTGGAAATATTTAATATTTCCATTTCCTTCGCTCTGGTATCAGAGGCAAAGTGCGGCGTTAAGTTTCACTTAACACGCAATGCCTCCGACTTCAGTGGAAAGTGGGGAACGGAGTGTCTTAACACTAGGTTCCCTCTGCCTACCCTGCTGTGTGCGGGATACAGCGTGAAGCTAAAAAAAAAAAGTATAATTACAATATAGAAAGGCGTCGTGGGTGGGTTTGATCTTTCGAATTCTAAGCGCGATTGGTTGTGGGTTCAATTTCCACTAGCGGGGAGAATTATATTTTAAATTATTGGTATTATTTCTCCGTTCTGGTACCTAAGACTTCACGTGTTTAAGTTCCGCCACAAGTGTCTTCATATTAGATATTTTGTAACTTCTTTGGCGTGCGAAAAATCGTAAAGGTGCAGGAAAAATTACGCATTTAAAAATTACCTCTTACGTAGTTTATTTTTTACTGCGTTTCTTGTTTTATAACGGTTTTATCATATTATTTTATAGTATGAAAAGTATCGTTTACACATGTAAAAATATATTATACAATACATATTTTTTTTATTACATTAAGAAGTTTAAAGATTATGTACTGTGTATTACATGTAATGCAAATTTGCTTTGAGAATAGCACCAAAATTTGACATTTGTTAAAAATATATTTATAAATTTTACCCTCTTATTTATTTTATCAAGTATTATCTTATTTAAAAAGAAAAAAACAGCTTCACGCTTTATCCCGCATCGCATGAAAAGAGAGAACCTAGTGTCTAGACACTCCGTTCTCCACTTTCTGCCCGAAATCGAGATATTGCGTGTTATTTGCGGAACTCAACGCCGCACTATCTCCATTCTCTTGATACCAGATAAGAGAAATAAAATAATGATTATTACCTTTCCCCCCGAGCGGGAATGGAGCTCACAACCATCGCATTTATATACAGCAGTGTTGGCCAAAATTTAATCGCAATTGACAGTTAAATAATAACAATTGATCATTTGTTTGTGTAGAATTCACAATTAACAATTAATTTGTTCTAATTTGTAATGTAATAATTAGGAACTAATTAATTTTCAACCAATTGTAATTTTCCCATTAACAAATAATGAATTGTTAATTGCAATTAAGTGCCAAGTGTGAAGTGTGGCCAGTCGTGGCGCAGTGGCACAAGCGTGTGACTGCAAAACGATTGGTTGTGGGTTCGATTCCCACTCGAGGAGTGGAAATTATATTTTCCATTTTCTTCGCTCTGGTGTCGAGGCAAAGCGCGGCGTTAAGTTCCGCCACTTAACACGCAAACCTCCGAATTCGGCGGAAAATGGGCAACGGAGTGTCTTAACACTAGGTTCCCTCTGCTTACCCTGCTGTGTGAGGGATATAGCGTGAAACTAAAAAAAAATGCAATTAAATTTTTCCTAGGACTGTCAGTCAGACGTTGTCTCATTCCTATTTATAATTAAAATTCTGAAATTCGTATAAATTTATTTCCAGGGTTTCATTCCGGGCATGTTCGGCGTGTCGCATGGCGCTTTGCAATTCATGACATATGAAGAGATGAAGAATAGATACAACCAGTACCGGAATCTACCCATTGATATTAAATTGGTAAGTGTGAAAAATAAATAATATATTTTTCAGCTTCACGCTTTATCACGTACAATTGGAAGTATTGCGTGTTAAGTGGAACAATAGAATCATTCCCCTAAGTGGGGATCGAACTCACGAATATTGCTATTTCAGTCAGACTCTTTTACTGCGCTACGATGATTACAGAAATTAATAATAGGTATTTTAATTTTTTTAGGAAGATATACTAATGTATTGAAATTTTAAAGCATTCGTATCAGCACCTTTTGCTGACCATCCCAGCGCTCTAACCAATAAAATTATGTGTTCTTATCGAGTTACGTCTAAATACAAAAAGCTTGTTAAAACGTATAAATTTCAGTCTTTATCTTTAATTTAAAGTAAATGCTTTAAATAACATATAAATAAATAAATAATAGCTTCACGCTATATCCCGCACACAGCAGGGTAGGCAGAGGGAACCTAGTGTTAAGACACTCCGTTCCCCACTTTCCGCCGAATTCGGAGGCTTGCGTGTTAAGTGGCGGAACTTAACGCCGCGCTTTACCTCGACACCAGAGCGAAGAAAATGGAAATATAATTTCCACTCCTCGAGTGGGAATCGAACCCACAACCAGTCGTTTACAGTCACACTCTTTGTGCCAATAGGCCACGACTGGCCACTTTAATTTAATTTAAATAATCACTTTTTAACATAACTTTTAGTAAATTTTGTAGCTTTAAAATAACTCTTAAAAAGTTGAACTATCTAAAATTCATTTTTTTAAAATATTTGTACTCTTCGAATGGTAATCGACCACTCACAACCGGTCGCTTTACACACACAGTCACACTTTGTGCCTCTGCGCCACGACTGTCTCCAAAATGGAGGCATATTATTTCTATAGAAACAAACCCTTAACTAATGTACACAAAATCACAAACCAAAATCTACTTATTACTAGCTATTTTAATATATTTTAAACATTTTTAAAGTGTTATTCCACACTTAGGCAAATTGAAAAAGACATTTAGAAAACGTATAATTTTTTTTCGTCTAATCTCCATTCCAGACGTCAGTAGAGTATCTAACATTCGCTGCGGTATCCAAGCTCCTAGCAGCGGGCGCGACCTACCCCTACCAGGTGGTCCGCGCGCGCCTCCAGGACCAGCACCGGCACTACGCGGGCGCGTGGCACTGCGTCACCGAGACGTGGAGGTACGAGCGCGTGCGCGGCTTCTACAAGGGCCTCACGCCGTATCTGTTGCACGTAACGCCGAACATATGTCTCGTTATGTTGATATGGGAGAAGTTTACTAATAACGAATGATTTTATATTCTATTGTGCTTTATCTGATGGGATTTTGTCATTTTTTTGTTATTTTTTTTTTTATTTTTTTTTAATTAAATTTTGCCCAATATTTTTTCTATGAGGTTATGCGCGCCTGGTACAGTTCACTGATGGGAATTTGTACTATGATGTTTTTTTTTTAGTTTAATCTGCTGTTTAGTTATGGGCGCCTAGTACATTTTTCGTTATGACGTTTAATTTTGATCCTTTTTTTAAATTTTTGTATTGATTTTTTTTTATTATCTATTTATTAATTGTCGCGATGTCTAAAATGATTTTAAACACTAGTATCTACGCCCGTGTAATTAAAAAAAAAATAAGCGTATTTAAAAGAAAAGTGTGAGCTCCAAAGTACAAGTAACGGTCATTCTGTCGAACCTTCGAATCGATATATTTTTGTGTTTTGACAAGTGGAATTTATTCAAATTATTTATTATTTCTATTTTCACAATAAATAAAAAAAATATTTATTTATATGTCACATTTTTAAATAATAATAATTTATCTTAAATAAATTTACTTGTCAATTCACTTTTTTTAATTAAAAATCTTAGGATGTATACAGACTAATAATATTGAATAGATCTTAGCTTTCTAGCGCCATATCATGTTGATTTTGACACTGACAGCTGTCAACGAATGGACAGGGTTTTAGTAATATCTATGAAAGGTAAGAAGACATGAGCAGTGTATGTCATTCAGAATATATAGAATTAACATGCATTTTCCATTGTGAATCTTATTTCGACGTATTGTAATTAAATAGTGTTGTTGACAAATAATTGTTTGTAATTATATTTAGATATTTAAAAATATTTATTTGTGTAAATTGTGACAGTTTTTTTTTTTATTAACATAATGTTTAATTTGTAATAAGTTGAATTTTTGTAGTGTATTTTATATTATTTATCGTACACGAGTTGAATTAGCTCAAGATTAGTCTCTTTTTTGAATATTTGTTACTTCGCGCGGAAAGAGATATAATGTAGGCCATTGACTTTCGTATTGACATTTTAATTATATAAATCAAAATAATTTGTTTGTCTGTGTAATAAAATCAGTATATATTGTTGGCTTATTGTTAATAGATTCTAACAATATTAATAAAATGTTTTTTTTTATAATTTGAAATAACAATAAAGTGATAGTTTTTCTAGCGTATTTAATAAGTCAACAATATATAAGCCTGTCTCACGACATATGTTGTGTTTTTGTTTAATTTCTACTAATATGTGCTTGTAATTTTGTAAATAGTAGTAGTACAATTTCCCATCAGATCGTGGTATTGTTATTTTTAATATGGCAACATTAACAGTGTTGCCAAATTTAGATTTAAAAATATTTTTTTGTGATAATAGTACTTAGAATATCTTGTAAAGATTTTCCCATAAATCAATGTAAAAGACATGTTACTTTTCTTTTACACAACCGTTACATGTGTGGTGAGACGACGTTAGGTACCTTGTATTTAGAATAAGAATCATTTCAACTTGTAAAGTAATAAATCTTTTTTAAAATTATTAATCTAATAAAATACTTAGATACATCACTTTTATACGATTGTGCTTCGCAAGTTTGATACTCTCCTACCACTGAGGCTTTCCCTAGATATAACCCCGCCTATTTAAATATGTTTAAAAACAAACATTATCACTTACATCCAATATTAGTTCAATTTAGTCAATTCTCTTAGTCGATTTACGTGTAGATTAATTACTAACTAAACAAATTTAGTTTAATAATTCATTATGTTAGATACATGTTAGCAAAATTATTATTAAAAAAAAATATTTAACGTTTAGTACAAAAATGTCAAAAATAATTTAAAAAGACAACACAAGACGTTTGATTAATTAATATTTATTTTTTAACTACAATTTTAAGCTCAAATGTAATTTGAGTTTTTTGCCGACATGTAAATTAATTGATATTGATATATAATAAAACCAAATGTGATGTATGAAGACGTAATGAATAATTTTCTTTGCATATTCTTAGTGTCTCATTCGGTGGCTGGCCACAATAATCACTGAGAATTATATATATTTATATATTTTTAATATATTAAAATAATAAGGACATGTTTCAATTCGCCTTTTCAATTTGTGTGATCAATAAATGATAGCAAATTGGATAGCCATGTTGTTTTTTTTATACACATGCTTTTTATTAATGGCAACACTTAAATGTATTTTTTATTGCCAAGAATGTTTTCGCAATTATTTTTTTCGTGATTAATTAATTAAGGTAAGTATAAGTTTATTGTTTTTTAGTGATATAGTTTTAATTTAATAATCTGTGTACATTTTTTTTCAGGCACGAAGGATGGAAGGGTTTCTACAAAGGACTCAAACCAAATTTGATTCGAGTTGTTCCAGCTACTATGATTACTTTCTTGACGTATGAAAATGTATCGCATTTTATGTTGCAACGGGAAAAGGACATTAAATTAACAAGTTAGGGAAGCGAGGGTCGGCCATTTTTCTTTTAAGGTTTATTTGCTGTGCCTTTTATGACATGGTAAAGAGGTATAAAATTCATTTTCTTTTTCTTTTAGATGATTTTGTCATTTTCCCGAAGTGTTAGGTTAGTCAAGAACAGAATGAATAAATGAATGCTTTTTTAAAAGTTGTCATATTAAGTACTTTTTATATGCAATTTGGAAGAACATTCAATGTTTTTCCAGAGACAATATTACTTGTCTTTATAACGAATTATTTACTAAATTTTAATTTATCATAAATAGTACAGGTTTACAATTTTAAGTCAATATGTATTTAAAATATTTTCTTAAGTTTTGTTTCCTTTAACTTTTCCCTACAAAGATTTTTCTATTCATTAAGGAGTTTTGCAACATTGAGATTTTTTCTAACTCAAACTATTTTTTTTCTCAGGGCTTTTTTATGCTATTCCTTACTTCATTCCCAAACAATTATTTTTATTAGTACAAAATTACGTTTAATTTTCGTTTACATTGAAGATGTGTGTTTTAGTAGAATACAATATGTTTTTTTCTAGTTTTAAAATAATGATTTGAAACCAAAAGTTTAATATATTAATCAGTTTTACTACACTAAATGCCATATTAGTTAATCTATATTATAATAAATACATAAATGAAGTTACATCACATTAAGCAAAGATTCTATATGATTATAGGCTGTGTTTGGTTCCTCTATGAGTAAAATGTGCAGGTTAATTTTGACTTTTAGGTAATTTCTAATTATAAGGTAATATTTAATTTTTAATTGTTTTTTTATTATTATAAATGGCTAATTGTTTTTTTTTTTTCATTTTAATTAAGTGTTCGTTTTCACCTTCATTTTAGTAATACTGTCTTAAAACCAAGGGAGATCGTACAATTAAATCTTCTTGCATTATTAGTAAAGTAGTAATAACTTTTTTTAGACTTTGGCGTATTTTAATATTAAATATTGGATTTTCAACCCGTTACTATTCTATAAGGGACAGGCGTCTATTCAGTTGCAGTACCGTTGAAGATTTTTCGTTACTAATTCTATGTATATATAGGTAAAAAGCGAAGATTTAACATATAAATGGCTTTCTGTTGTCGTTATAGCGGTTATTCTGGTGCAGTGGTGATAGCGTCTGACAGTAAATACGTTTGATTGTGGGTTCGATTCTCACTCGGGGGAAAGATTACATTTAAATTGTTTTCATTTCTCCGCTTATTTGGTATCTACATGGAAAAATGCGCGGCGTTGAGTTCCGCCACTCATCACGAACGGAGTGCCTTGACACTAGGCTCTCACTAACTATTCTGCTATGCGGGAAAAAGTTTGTAGCAGTCACGGTTTATATACTTTTTTTTAAATAATTAAAAAAAAATATACACTTAAAGAATGACGACATTTTCAGAATCCAATGTTTGATGGTTATATTTTGTTTACAAGTTTTATTTTTAGATTGTTTGTAATAAATTGGGTTATTTTTATTTTAAAAGGCATTTTTAGTACTTAGTGTAGAGCTTCAAAAGCGAAATTATTGTAAGTTATTAATAAATATAGTGTAGAACAGGTGTGAGTAACGTTTTTAAGAGACGAGCCTGGGCTAAACAAATTTTGAAATTTCTACTTCACTTCCTATGTTATATTAAAGTATTTCAAAAGTAGTAACATACATCAATACCCCGCCCGTCTGTTTGTTTATCTGTTACGCTTTCACCGTTAATCAATCTATCGGCTGATTTCGATGAATTTTGAAATTAAAATAGTTGAAAACCCAGGGTCAAACATAGGCTAACTTCCAAAAAATTCTAGCCCCCAAAAGGTCCCCCATAACAAGGCTTGGCTAAAACTATTAGCGCATGCTGCTTATTGGTTGCTCACACTTGATATAGAGTAGTTTAAAATTAATTTTAAAATTATTACAAATTATGTCACAAAAGTTATAATTATTTGGGTTTAGTAATGCAAAAAAATATTCAATTTGTAAATTTTCAACTTATTGTAATATTTTGTTTTATTACGTCCAACTTAAGATTTAAATGCCAAAGCAGTTAAGAAAAAATATTCTAAGTAATTCACGTTTTCTTCACATAAATATAATAATTATTTTAATGAAAAAAAAATATTAAAATGAACTCTACTTTTCTAAACCAATGCTGCTTTAGCACTTGTTTTCTGTTGTTAAAGCAATTAATGCTTATTTTGATTAAAGGTTTTTATAAACCGAATTAATAATTTTAGTTTTATTAAACAATTTTCACCTACATATGGTGTTTTATTTTTCTTTATATTTTCCCTACAATACGTGGCTGCGTCTGGCTATATACACGATGTTTATGGGTTGAATTTCCACTCAGTGTAAGAAATCATGTTTTAATTATTTTCATTTTTCCCTGTATGCCACTACTGTGGCAAAGGGGCACGAAGTGCGACTGTAAAGTCTACTGGTTGTGGGTTCGATTCCCACTCGAAGAATGGAAATATTTAATATTAGATATTTCCATTTCGCTCTGGTGTTGAGGCAAATCGCGGCGTTAACTCCCGACACTTAACACGCAATACAGTATTCGATGGAATATGGGGAACGGAGTGACTTCATACTATGTTCCCTCTGCTTACACGCTGTGTGCGGAATAAAAAAAAATCCATTCTGTTGATAAGATAGCACGGATTTGATTCGAGCAGGAAATATCGGATAGTCAATTAAGTAATTTTGATATGCAAATATTTTAATGGTAATCAGCTAGTGTTCAGACACTCCGCACTCTTTGTACGAAATCGAAACGGACGAGAGCAGATAAATGAAAATAATTCAAATATAGTCTTAAACTTCTTATGTTCGAACCCACAATCAATCTCGCTTACAGCAAACGCTGTTCCACTGAGCCTGCCACAATTTATTTAGAATAACTTAAATTTAATATTTTTTTTTCATCTTTAGAATAATCATAAAAATAATTCGGGAATGGATTTGGCAGGATTATTCAGTGTTTGTAAATTTGATACCGCAGAAAATCTACGTATTAATATAAAAAAATATTTGATATATTTAAATCACTTCTAGTTAGAAATAATTTGTCATGATGGTATCAAAACAACATATTATAAAATAATATTATAAATAAAGCAAATGGTAAATATATTATCGGAATTACCAATAATAATAATAATATATTAAAATAATAAATAACAGGTTGAATGGCTTAGAAACAAGGAGATTATAAACATTTTAATTATAACTACTAAGATAGGGGCAGTGCTGTTAACTGCTATTCTATTGGCTCTAGAAACATACTACAAATATCGTACTACTTTTCTACTTATTTTAAGAAAAAATACTTATAAAATAAGTTTTTAACTACAGTTATTCTACTAAAGTAATAATAATTTAATTATTTTCTGGTCTAATTTATTCTTGTTGCATACAATACGTTAAAATTATTACGATATATATTTTTACGTACTACTTATTGAAGCTTCATTCATAATTCTTCAAAAGCATTTAGTTTCTAGTTTCCATTTGTAAATAATATTTTATCTTGACTAAAACACGATTTTGATAAACAAGTTCAGTGTATTAGTTAAGAGCTACATATTTATAACAATAATGTCGTGTTTTCCTTAATTTTAATATTTAAATGCACCAAACAAATACGAAATGGCATAAGAAAAAGAAAATGCCCTTCCACGCGACACGGGAAACGGGTGCGGTTAGATTAGCAATATCTCAACAAATCGTATGCACAAAAAGTAAATATATTCACATATACATATATTCTTATCTGTTGTATTCGACACGATATGTGTAGCGTCACGCGCATGGCCGCAGTCGTCGCGCGGGAAACTGAATCATGCCGACGTCAGAATGTACTTACAACAGCCTCGAACTCAAAAGACGTGGGAGCTTCTAGAAAAAATCAAAATTCGAACATGGTGAGTTTTTTAATCTTTATTTTTAATTATTTTTATTTTTTATCTATATTTTTTATTTTTTTTTTAATTTAAAGTGATGTTTAAGTGTGACAAGATGGCGCTTTGAACGTTTGAAATAGGTTTTAATTATTCACGACCGGTTGAATGGTGAACGTTGAGACGTTTTTAAGAGTGTTTTAAAGTAAAAATATATTTTTTAAATGTAGTCTTTTTGATACGTATTTTTTTTATCAAAGATGATTGTTTTCACTGATATGTATAATTTATTTCTACAAATCTTGAGTCACGGAAAAATGACTCGTAAAATTTAAATTAACTATGTACAATTTGTATTAAATTATTTTTTAAGTGTGATAGCTTCTATCATATGTATTTTTTTGAATATTTTTTTATTTAATTGTTATTGGAATATTAACAATCAGACACTTTATTGGAGCTTATAATACGATAGGGGCTGGTTGTAAACGTGAACCTACAGCCAGTAGGTTCGATCCCCTCGAATAAATCATTATTTATATTTCTCCGCTCTGGTAAGGTAAAAAGCGCATTTAAAGTTTATCGCTCAACACGCAATGCCTCGAAATCGGGCCGAAATTGGAGAACGGAGTGTTTTGTTTTAACACTAGATTCTTTCTGACTCCATTACGCCCGAAAGTGTGTGATTATTAAACATGAAGTGTATAGACCTATTTATAAACACCCTTTGCCTTTTGTAGGGTGAATAGAACAACCTAAATAAAGGCAGGTCGTAGCACGTTGATTGCCAGAACGCAAGGCCGCACCTTTACTTACTAAGCTGGGGAAACATTTTTTAAAAATGCATATATTGAGGAACGAATTCGAACTCACTATCTTTGTGTTATTTCATTTTTTGTGATAATTTCAACATATGCTAAACATCAAAGCTTCAGAAGTAGATACAATTAATATCGTAATATTTTATCTAAATTCTAATAGATTATACACAAACTGGATTAAATATTATCTTCTAAGTATTTGAAATAAATTATTTTATTTGTTTATTGCTGTAATACATTACATGTGAGTATTGTATGACATAGTTTTTTTAATCATGTTGAATTAATATAACTTAAAATATTTCATTTCCTGCGTTGGTCTATACACAGTAGTTATACGCTTCCTTGAAATACCCACTACGAGTATTTTAGTCTATATATCTACATAGAATATAAGCCACAGTTATTATATTACTTTACAAACCACTGGTTGTGGGTTCGATTCCCACTCGAGGAGTGGAAATATTTAATATTTCCATTTTCTTCGCTCTGGTGCCGAGGCAAAGCGCGGCGTTAAGTTTCGCCACTTAACATGCAATGCCTCCGAATTCGGCGAAAAGTGGGGAACGGAGTGTCTTAACATTAGGTTCCCTCTGCCTATCCTGCTGTGTGCGGGATACAGCGTGAAGCTACTACATTATTATTACAATGTGTATAGAAATGTGTCATACTACAAGGTGTAAAAAATGTGTCTAAGAATAATCTTATTCCTAGACACATTTTTTACACCTTGAAGAATGTAGATTATTCAATATACGTATACGTAAATGTGTCAGAACAAAAATAAAATATAACTTAAAAATATTATTTGTCTGCCGAGTGATAAACAACGCAAGGAAGTTACTGGTCGTGGGAAGTTGATATTTGGAGAGCTTAACCTTGGATATCGGAGAATTTAAAAGAGGATTTCTTGAAATTCCTGCAGAAAGACAGGTGTACAGGTGTGATTATGCTTTTTATAGTCCACACAAACAAAGTAGCACGCGATAACTTATACTATTATAAATATACCTCAATTTTAAGTCTGGATATAGTAAGTATTGAGCCCAGTTGTGGCGCAGTGGCACGAACGTGTGACTGTAAACGACTGGTTGTGGTTTCGATTCCCACTCGAGGAGTGGAAATATTTAATATTTCTATTTCCTTCGCTCTGTTATCAGAGGTAAAGCGCGTCGTTAAGTTCCGCCACTTAACACGTAATGTCTCCGAATTCGGCGGTGCGTGGGGAACGGAGTGTCTTAACACTAGGTTCCCTCTGCCTACCCTGCTGTGTGCGGTATACATGGTGAAGCTAAAAAAAAATATATAGTAAGTATGGCGTTGCGTGTTGTCACACGGTACATTTAAGTGAGCCATAAGTAGAAAACAGTGAGGCGGTGGGTCATTAGGGATATTTATAGCAATTCTATACAAAAACACTAGACTTCGAGCAATTTAAAATTGTAGTTGCTGCTATTTAAATTTCTAGAGAATGAGAATGTAATTATGTCAACAGTTAGAATAAAAATTCTTTCAAAGAGCGCAATTATTCTAATTTAGGTTAAAACTCAAAAGGAGGTTAAGTAACAATAAGCCTGTTTTTGTGATCCATGTTTCCACATTTATGTAACGAACTGTTATCTATCTACTTTGTAGCTACCGTTTAATACTAAACAAGTATTTATGGACGGCCAAATAAAAAAAAATATTATTGACTATAGACAATGTCACTTTTAAAATTATGTAAAGTGTTTTTTAACAAAAAAAAATGCAAATGATATTTGTATTTTTAAATTTGATTCCTAATTGGTTAACAGTTTTATTTGTAGTGCTTTATAAAAATATTTATCGAAATTTATAGTAGGTAGGTATACCTATTATATTACCATTGTCGCGCAGTGTGACAGATCCGACTGTAAATGTGGTCGGTTGTGGATCGAACCCGATGGTGAATCGAGAAATTACAATTAATTTGTTCCATTTCTCCGCTCTCGTAACTAAGATAATCCAAGACAAACCGTGGCATTGAGTTCCGCCACTTAACACACAATGTCTCACGGATTTGGGTAGAAAGTGGGGAACGGAGTGTCTTAACACTAGGTTCTCTCTGCCTACCACGCTGTGTGCGTGATACAGCTTAAATAATATAACCTAACCGGAAATAGATTTGCTGATTGGATTCCATATTAACGAGGGAAGCTTGGCAAAGTAGGTAAAATATTATCTTGTGTAATCTAGATTGCCACTCGTACCATATCTGCAAATGCAACTTAGTAGCTGTGTTTGTAAACGGTGGAAAAATACATAGGCACATATAATATTAGTGTATATTTAGATTTCAACATGATGGCGATGGCTCGAGTGTTCATAGGTCACTTACGTTATTAATTATATAATAATTAGTTATAAATTAATTATGTAGACCTAATTAATTCTAGTTTTATTAAGGAAGTTATATATCGTTAAATTGTGCTTATATACGTATTTTATAGCAAGTTATATTTTTTACAGCATTAAAATATTTAGTAAAGTTTAGTAAGGGTTGTTGTTAGAGAGAATTTACTTTCGAGAGGATAAATTTTCGACAACTCCGTTGTTGAAAATCCACTTAAAGATGGCAAATGCGTATTGAATGGCAGAAAACAATGATTCAATATGTCTGATCGGTAACTATAAAGTATAGAAACTATTAATTTACTAAAAAGCGATTTTATAATTAACAGAAATATTCCGAGTCGAATTCGAACTAAAAAACCACGACCATGTATACAGTTGAAAAGTGCCTACGGTTTAGCTACGTTACTGTACGGGCGTGACATTAAGAATTCAATTTCTTCTTTATTTCAAATATTTATTGTATTATCTATTCTATATTAAATTGCTTTATTATTTATTAAATACTACTTATTCGCCTAACTTTGTCTATAAGAGTCATGTGGCTCACGATATTTAATTTAGTACTACTGAGAATGTTACATAATTTTTTATATATAAATATACTATTACTACTACGATATATTTTGAAGAAAAAACTATATACACGTAAAGATATTTTTTTACCTAAAAATATTCTAAATTTTTATACATTCAGGTAACAATTAACATATTGGCGTGTAACACTTGCATATATTATAACAACATTAAAATTATTTATTTATTTATTTATTTATTTATTATTAGGGAAACATACAGCATATCGTATATTACAACTTAATATAATGATCATATTTTATAACACTCATGCCAGTTAAGTTTCCACTACTGTTTTAACAAGGAAGTGGACTAATTTTGATGTTACATAAAATATAACTATTTATAACAAAGTAAAATTTTAACGTAATATGGTTAATTACTAATAAGTATTTTTCACAAGATTATGAAATTTACTTAAACTATTTTTAAACAGATCAATGTGGTTGTATTTTCTATTATGACTGTTACAAGATCTTAGAATAAAAGAATTTTTGAAATAATTAGTTTTACAAATAGGTATTGAAAAAGTATCCTGAGAGCGAGCGCTAAAACGAGGACATTTAAATAAAATCTTACTGAGCAGATATGGAGAATCAATTAAATTATTTAATATTTTGTAAAGAAACATTTGGTCTCTTTGTTCTCTACGTTCTTCAAGTGGCAAAAAGACAGATTTAGGAAAAGTAAATTTGTATCGCAATCTCCTGATAAATTTGTTTTGTATACTTTCAATTAAGTTGACATATTTTGTATATTGTGGATTCCAAACAGTTGACGCATACTCTAAGTGTGATCTAACGAAAGCATTGTACAAAATTACAAAGGTATGAATATTTTTAAAATCTGCCCCTTGCCGAAATCCAAGCATTTTATACGACTTCACCACTATTTTCTCAATATGCTTATCGAATATGAGTTTGTTGTCTAATTGTACCCCAAGGTCTCTCACCTCGGTTACCCTTTTTAATTTAGTATTAAATATGGAATAGTCAAAAGTTATTTGTTCTTTTTTTCTCGAAAACGTAATTACACAACACTTGTCAACATTAAGCTGCAAATTATTAGCAATGCAATATTGTCCTAATTTATTTAAATCCTCTTGTAAATGAAAACAGTCTTGATTATTTTTTATTATCTTAAAAATTTTAGTGTCATCAGCGTATAATAAAACTTGAGAATTTTTGAAACATTTAGTTACGTCATTAATAAAAATGTTAAAAAGTAAAGGGCCCAGGTGAGAACCCTGAGGTACACCCGATGTTACAGGAATAAAACTAGACGTATATCCTTTAATAGCAACGGCTTGAGATCTTTCGCGGAGATAAGATGTAAGCCAACGTAGAAGGTCACCATGTATACCGATGTTGTTAAGTTTTTGTAACAACAAATTGTGCGATATCTTATCAAATGCCTTCGAGTAATCAGTGTATACGACATCTACCTGAAAACCAGCTTCCATAGCACTCAATACTGTATGCAAGAACTCACACAGATTGGACTCAGTGGATCGCTTATTAATAAAACCATGTTGGTTACAGGTAAGTAGAGGCCTCAACAATGGAAATATTGTATCATAGACAATCCTTTCAAAAAGTTTTGGAATAACTGACAATTTAGAAATACCGCGATAGTTTTTTATATCGTTTTTATTTCCAGACTTATAAATCGGCGTAATTAAAGATTTTTTCCAAATAGTTGGTAATAATCCGTTATCCAATGATTTTTTGAAAAGCATTGCTAAAGGCACACATAACACTTTACTGCAGTTTTTTAAGAAAATGGGATGTATTCCATCTGGACCATAAACTTTGGATGTATCTATGTTCAATAAATATCGTTCCACTTTTTTGTCAACAATCTCGATAGAGCTGATGATAGTTTGATTTGCGCTAGTAGTATAGTGATCTATTGTTTGATTTCCACTATTATCCTCAAAAACTGAATGAAAATAAGAATTGAACATATTTGCTATATCGTGTCCATTGTATCCAACTTGAGAGTCAAAATACATTACATTAGGTATAGATGTATGACCTTTTTTAGTCTTTATATAGGACCAAAACTGTTTTGAGCTAAAACGAATATTATTCTCTGCTCGTTCCAAAAACTCATTATAACACGTTCCTTCTAAGGTTTTTGATTGTAGTCGTAATTCAGAGAACTTGTTATAATCGCTTTGTTGGCCATAAATTTTCCATTTTTTGTGGAATTTTAATTTTTTATTAACTAATTTTATCAAAGGTCGCGTAAACCAGCGTGGATATTTATTGCTCTCATTTATACATTTAGATGGGACAAATGCCTCTATAATGTGATTTACGATAAGATAGAACGTATCAACTACCTGATTAATATCTTTGTTTTTAAATTCGTGTTGCCAGTTAACTTTTGCTAATTCAAAATTAATTTTATCATAATCAGCGTTGTGAAAGCGACGTACAACACGAATAGCTGAATTTAAATTTCGCTCAATGGTATTCATATCAACTTCAATACAAAGGGACATTAGCAACAAATAATTTAATACCTAACATCCTCACAAGCGAATGAACGCTACAAACATAATATACATATTATAATTTATAAATTATAATATGTCTTATATATAAGAGAACCTGTATTTCTGCGATAAGACCAGACGGCAACACGGACTTCGAAGATCCAAATAAACTTCATTATATTCTTAGTCACGTTATCTCACGAGAGGGCAAAGTGTTTACTTCGTGCGTTTGATAACAATAATTGTGTTCTGTCAATTGTTACGAACATACGCGCCTTTCTTTATTATTTGAAAATGGGTATTTTATAATGCGACGGTTTCGTGTGTTTTAAATGTGGTTTTTTATAATAGACTGAGTGTTAATTGAGTTTTAATTTGTTGAATTATTTGGCTATTTTGACTGTTATTTGTTTTGTCTGATAAATAACTGAATTTAAAGAAAAAATATGTCGCCCAGTAAAAATGGAAAACGTTATTCTCAGGTAGGTGATGTTTTATATTTATTATTTTTAAAATAAAATTTATAATAAAAGAATTAGAACTGTTTACATAATATGTAAATTGTAATATGTTCTTTAATTTTACGGATTGTGAAATAGTCATGATTTTGTGACACATCATGCTATCGAATGTCATCACCGAGATTTTGTTAGGTGACGAAATTAACCGTCGCACTTTCTCTAACTAGTACTAAGAAACGCCTCCTTATTGGAACATTATTTATTGATTTACCAAAGTAAATTAGAAATATAAATATTCTTTATTCATATTTTAATTTTTGGCTTTTAGAACCATTTTAAAGTCGTCCATTATTATAATAAAATGACATTATTGTTAGTCCTACCGAAAGCTACCATGGCGCCATCTCCGAAGCCAGTTCTGCTGAAATTAACAGGCAAGAAATTTAACAATTGATCTTTTAAAATATAATTTAACAATAATTTCACAATGTCAAGAATATCGAAAGAAAACAGTATTTTTTATCAACTTGATAATTCATCCCCTCGTCTACCAACGACCGACGTGTAATAGAATGGAAACGTAGTTTGCGTGCTTATCACACATATTGATAAGGGACTCCTTATCCGATAAAATAAATACACAACGTCTCTATTGCCAGATATTCAATATTTATTACGTATTTTAAGTATTTTACTTGCTATACCTGCCGATATACAGGTGTGTTCCGGTGGATTTGTAAATAAGACTTTGATAGAGCAAGTTAATAAAATGAAAGAAGAATTATGTTAAAATTTAAAATAAATCTTTATTTCATTATTTTTTATAAAGTTTCAAAGTGACAATGTTTAAAGTGATATATATTTAATAGAATATTATCCAAAAAAAACCTTTTGTTAGTAAAAAAGGAATATAACATATCTATATAATGTTAGCTGAGGACGCTTTTGAGTCACAAGTCAACGGTCGTTTGAGTGTAAGTAATTGAGTAACTTACCTACTTATGTATTTTGACGATAGACTTGAAATAAATATCACTAATCAGCTTTGGTTTATTGTGTGTGTCATTTGTACAATTTATTAAATACAGATAATATATTTTATAACATTATAATAAGTATCTATATAATGAAGAAATGATTCATGTTATAAATGAGTGATATGTAGCATTAATAAGATGTCAAATATTATTTTTTTTATATTTTTGCTCATTATAAGAATCTACGTTAATAATTTAAGAAAAAAAATATAAATTTATTATCTACATCTAACCAAAACAACTTAACAATTGAACGACATAATCTATAGAAATCCAAAAATAGATCAATGGCGGTTTATTAGTTGATAAACGATTCTAGGAGCTTATTGATACTTCCCGTGACGCAATAAATTCCTTGGTACGATCCCAGTATAACCGTTATAAAAACTTATTTAAGTAAAAATAGTGAGACTTTAAAATACAGTTTCAATAGCCACATAGTTTCAATAATTTGCGTTTAAAAATAATAATATATTAATAGAAATAATTTTATAATTAATTACAATACATACGCGAGCCTGACGCAATATCTTACGTCTGCTATCTTAAAATCACGTCATTAAAAAAAAAAATATGAAATGTTGATTGTGAATATTTTTTTATTTTAAAAGCGTTAATGTGTTCAATAATTATACAATGATAGTTGATGACATTTCTAATTAACATGATGAATATGCAGTGTCGGTCAAATAAAATAGATACGCGTAGGTAGATATAATATTAAAAATGTAATTAATTAACAAGTTATGTGTGCCCATTACTTTTAAGATATTTAAAAATATCACACAATACATTACAACATTTTTTTTAAATTAAATAATTGATCTATTATCTATTTTAAAGCCCTCTATATTTACTATAACAATTTTAAGTTTAACGAAACTTGAACATGTAAGAATAGCGTCTTTTCTTTTTAAAAATTATTGAAGTGAAAACTTCTTTAGGCGCGTTGAGCGTTTTGGTAGAGGGTAAAATCCTCGGTTCGCGTCACCGACATGCTAATGATAATAGTATTGAAATTGAAATTCGTGTAAATATAAATACTATGTATAATTAAGATAATTGTATATTAATTATTTTTTCAACCACTTTGTATTTATATTTTGTTCATGATTTGTTTAACCCATCATATGTAACTAATAAATAAAACATAAAAAAATTCATATAATTTTTGCATATAGTTTTAATTACACTCAATAGTTCCGTTTTCACTTCTATCGGCAGTCCCACGACTGCTACTGTTTTTTTTTTATAAATTCGATATTCCTGTTTTTTTGTTATTTATCTTCACGCTATATCCCGCACACAGCAGGGTAATTAGAGGGAACCTAGTGTTAGGACACTCCGTTCCCCACGCACCGCCGAATTCTGGATGCAATGCGTGTTAAGTTAGTAGGAACTTAGTGCCGCGCTTGACCTCCACTCGACACCAGAGCGATGAAAATGAAAAAATTAAATATTTTCACTCCTCAAGTGAAAATCGAACCCACCACCAGTCGCTTTACAGTCACATTTTGTGCCTCTGCGCCACGACTGGCCCCTACGATTTCTGGTTTAGTTAATAATAAAATAGATTATAGATAATAAAATATTTGGTATTTGTTGTGTTATAACAGGCTTTGTCATAATTAAAGTTGGACTCTATATACATAAGATCGATGAATATAAAGACAAGAGCATACATAAAAAATTGATTAAAAATTTAAATAAGCAAGCCATATCTAAGAATAATATTGTTTATAATACATTCATATTTTTTACAATGTTTGTGTAGTTTGGCAGATATGTATATTTAAATTCAGGTTGGGACGAAAAGTAACTACGATGGAAATGTATGTATTTAATTGAACCACAACCGCTGATGTACACATGCACAACCGCGATGTCTTACGCGTAATGTTAATAATCAATCCTAATCCAAAAATGCAGTTTTTAAATTGATTTAACAAAGTTTTTTGTGTAAATGAAAAAAAAAACAAAATAGTTATTGCCAATAATCAATCAAAAGATTGCAAGAGTGGAAAGGAAGTCTTAACACTAGGTTCCCTCTGCCTACAATGCTGTGTGCGGGATACAGCGTGCAGCTAAAAAAATGCATATCACAAAATCAGGCCTTTACTTTACTCGAAAAATGATTTGCTTAAAAAAAGGTTGCAGTTTTAGGATTAGGACTTATAAGTTAGGATTAATATTGGGCGTTAGCAACGTTTATTGATAGATAGATCACTTGCATAATAGTGAATATTAAACAGGTAGAGAGTGTACATTTTATTTGATAAATATAAGTAATAAGTATGTATTTCTAATGATTTTTTATTAGTAGATTTTTGTATTTCTTGTGCATATAAACTCTGTCTTTCATATTTTTCTTAAAAATATCCAAGCCTTTTTAACGCGTTTTTGCCTTTAAACCTTTTTTTCTTTATTTAAATTTAGTTGCACTTTGATTTTTATAAAATGATAAATTATTACATAATATAATTTAAATGATATTAAGGGTGCTAATGAAGTAATTAAACTCACATAGTCGAAAGTAATGAATTGATGACGTCTGCAGTTAACGATTCTTATCAAACCATTAAAAAAATATAAACTTAATTTATTATTCACAGATACAAAATAATTTTAAATGTCTAATTTCAAAATAAGTCATCGAAATTATCAAAAACCATTGCTTAAATTTCTCTACCACGCGTAAATAAGTTGACAAAACGAAAATGCATATTTTAAGGCAGAAATTTTGAAGTTTAATTTTTTAATCTTAAATTGCTTTATTTGCTTAACTTTCTTAATTAATCATTTATTTACTCTATATTGAGGCCGTCGTGGCGCAGTGGGTCACCATCTGTCGTTTAAGGCTATAATTGTGAGTTCTATTCCCCTTCGAATGAATGATATTCATTTCTTTGCTCTGGTACCGAAGACAAAGTGCAGCGTTGAGTTCCGCCACTCACACCCAATGTCAAGATTTCGGGGAAACGTGAACGACGTTATGACTAAGTCCTCTCTGACTACCACGTTATGCAGGAAGAGGCTTGTACTTACAAAAAAACCCTATAAATAAAACATATCCTATTTTTATTAATATTTTTAAATTATATATTCAAGTCGAAATATCAATCTATTCATTCGTAGTATATATTTAACGTATATTGATATAAAGTACATAAAATATTGACATTTACCTATAAAAGAAAACAGTTATATCTTAACGATTTCAAGAAATATAACAAACTAAAGCGTACCGCTCATCGCCAACTTAATAGTAAATCTGTATCGGTCGATATCAAAACTACAAAGTCCTATTATTGTAAGGTTTCTCTTCCGTTCACTGAAACCGTATCAGTGCTACTTGTGGTTCATCAACTTATATTCATAGGGTCAGCTAGCGATGAGGAAGAATAGCCTGAAGTGTTTCGACGTTTTAACTGATTGCCCAAATTGGGACGTTAATAGAATTCGGTAATATAGATCATTTAGTAGGTATATAGTATAGTATTTCAGATATAAATAGTGAAATGATAATTAAAAGTAGTTTTTTTAGTTAATATGTCATGAGTTCCTTTAAACGGTCTAATAAAAAATAAAACGTTTATATTAATATCTGATTAATATAATATTAATATAAATTTAAACGGGGATCGTAAGATCCGTATAATATATTGGGGTACTCAAAAATTTACTCATTCTTAAGATAACTAAGTATAAAATAAAAATGGAAATACTTAGCTAGAGTCAATTATGACTCTCGTAGCATCTCTATGTTTTAAGTACTACCAATATTAAAAAAAAAAGGTTTTTTTATAAAAAAATACAATTATACACAAATAATGATATGGAAGCTATGCCTGTATTGTGCAAATAATAAAAAAGGTACTTAAGTAGAGTTTTATTATGTATATAATACGCACAAAGCATACTTAATTTTTTGCACAGAATACAAAATATATTCACATTACGTTAAACGTCAGATAAGAGTTTATAATAAATTGAATGGAATTCGAATATTCTGCCACTTTATACCAACAGATAACCGTTTAATTAGTTCAATGAAAACACGATAAGTCCATTTCAATTGCTTTAACAACTGTAAACTTAAGGATAGACAATTAGTATAAATATGCTATAGGTATGTTATATTAATAATGTACCTCCTACTTACTGTTATCCAACAACGGCGAAGCCAGTAAAGGATAATAAGGTATTTAGAAATTACTTTTTATGTATGAATGTTTGTAATTCAATATGGTTGTATGAGTTCGGATATTACTAAAATAAAAAAAGGAGAGAGGACTTAGTGTCAAAACACTCCGTCCTCCTTTTTCCAGGTAGAATCAAGATATTGTGTGTTGATTGATGGAAGTTAATACCACGTTTTGTCTCAGGTACGAAGAAATGAAAATGATTTAAATTATATCATTGAGTGGGAATCGAATCCATAACCAATCGCGCTTATATTGACAGTCCTACTGTGCAACGAGGGTCTCAATATTAGTTAATACTTATTAAAAAAATAGTATCATTTTTCATAATAAAACCATTCAAGTTACAATATTAATGATATGTATATATATTTTTTTAAAATGAGTATCATAAAATCTTGTTCGCGGCAAAGGACGTCACTAATATTTTTTTTTGTTTACACGACCATGGTATATTTCCATTTGAATTTAAATTGGTCCTAATATATATTAGTTCTACTTAATATACGAAGGATACATGTGTTTTTTATTTAAATAACAAATTATTAACCTTATTAATATTGGAGTATTTATTAATAAATTATGGTAATAGCGTTTTTTTATATATAATTTAATTTACTTAAATAAAAAATGTGTATTTTTCTTTGCTATTTATGTTATTTGTCAACCAAAAATATATTGTGTCTAGAATTTCTTAAGACCCTTAGCTATTCTATAAATACGACATACCAAGTCTTAATCTTATTACATAAATATATTCATAAGTTTGTTATTTGTATTTCATGATTACTGTGAAGTGAGCTCACTTGTAAAATTAAAATAACTTCTAAAACCTTCACCGATAGCTTAGGTGTTAAATAATTGAACTCATTTCCCCAAATCGCGTATAATATTTAACGTAACGCGATATCCCTATACCGTCGCGTGGGAGATTCGTTTAAAAGCATCATTTTATTATCCAATAAGTGTAATTACATTACACTAAATTCCTATTTTAGTGTATCACCCTTATCGGATTGTGACCGAAAGTTTATCCTCGGTTTGCGCGCGTTGATCAGGAGCAAGGTCGGCGGCCGGCAGTCCGCGCGCCTCCGCCATGCTGGACGGCGACCCCCCCGCGTCCCGCCTGCAGCGCACGCTACGCACGCTACGCTCGCCGTTCCGCCCCGGCTCGCCCTTCCACATCGCCTCGCTCAAGCGCACAGTTAAATCCTCAGTATCGGACGGTGAGATCGCGCGAGACGACCGCACTATGCGCAAGAAAAACAAGAAACGCGCGGAGTCTATCGGCGCCGCGTCGCGCAGTACCGACAGCTCGCCGACCGTCGAGAAAAAGAAACCCACCGGCTTACTTAAAAGGATGAGCAGTATGGGCAAGCGGCGCGGCGACAGCTCCACGCCGACCTCCCTCTCGGAAGACCCCGAGTCCGAAATCGACCAAGTGCCGCGCCAGGAAGTCGTACTACACCCCGATCAAGCACAGAAATCCGAAACTAAACGAATTATTAACCCCCAAACGAGCACGAGTACGGAGTCGACGACCGACAAAAATGTTGAAACAAAAAAAGAGCCGGAAGTGATTTCAGAGGGTAAGGTTTCCGCCGAAACTGAAAGCAAAACAACACCCGAAATCAAAACAGAGACCGAAGTGAAAACGGCGCTGCTCGTGCGGTTTGATTCCGAAATAAAAAAGGAAGTGCCGCCTAAAATGGATAGTGAAAACAAATTAAACGTTGAGCCTGAAAAAAAAGTGGAAACCGAACAAAATTTAGTGCCCGAAAAGCAAGAACTGAATATGGAAAACAAGGACGCGACCGAGCCGTCGGCGTCCCCCGAGCCGCCGTTCATCCCCATCGCCGTGGAGCACCCGGTGGCGATGCGCGCCTTCACCAAGGAGGCGTGGAAGCGGCGACGCAAGCCCGAGATCGTGAAGCCGGTGGAGGAGCCGAGTCCGGGCAACGCGCTCAAGCGGCGCATCGCGTTCGTCGCGCAGACGTCCGTCGCGCTGTCGGAGGACCGCGACGACGACGACGACGACGACGAGGAGGCGGAGGGCGCGGGGGAGGTCGGCTCGCTGGAGGCGGCCGTGGCGCTCGCACGACAGAGGCTTGCAGCCGCGCACGCGAGCGACATCGCCGACACCTCCGACCCCGTCGCCGACACCGCGGACACCGTCGCCGACGTCGCGGACACCGAGGAGGAGAGCGCCCCTCCCGACGCGGACACCATGCCGGCCTACGGGGACCTGATCGAGCCGGAGGGCAAAGACGACGACGTGCCGGTGAGTAGTGTGGTGGCGTGGTGGCCGGCGGTCGTGCGCGCTATGACCTACGAGCAGAGCGGCGACGAGTGCTACCTGACCGTGTGCGAGTGCTGCGGCTTCAGCGCTGAGACGTCGCTGCTGTTTCCAGTACGTTTCGTTTCACGATAGTTCACGCGTTCAGCGGAGCACGCGACCATGCTCGTGAGTACACGCAATGCTTAAGTCCGTGTGCTTTGCAATTATTAGTTTTTTTGGAAACTTTGGTCTTTTAACGCCTTCGCCACCTGCACCTATTTTTAAATATATCTCAAGTATAATTATGAGTATATGTATATAACATAACTTATATCTATGTATGACGTAGTTATATTTTTTTTTTCAATAATAATATATTTTACAATTGAAAGTTTTAGTTTAAAAATTTTTGGAATAATATTATACACTTAAGTCTAGTGGAGGAAAAAGTTCTGAATGACATTAGCTAAGAATCCGTAACTGTCATATACAGGGGGCAATAGATAATATAATTTTAACTTTTTTTATGCTTTTTGTTTTTTTTTTTTATAATTATGTATCTCTGTATGTATCTATCTTCGTGTTGCATTAACTAACACTGATTCAAAATTTTCTTTTTTAGTAAAGTGAGAAAAATATTTTGATAATTGACTTATTATTACGGTTGATTAATTATTAATTGATGTACTAATGATTATTAAGTTCAGGTATTATTAATAAATTACCAACTACAATGAATATTATTGATTAGACAGACATACTCGTATTATGCAATACTCACTTAAAGTTGTGAAATTATTATTATTTTTTTAATTTAGCATTCTTTTTAGTCTAAAATCGTTTTATTATATTCTTTTTTAATTTCAATTTTCAAAAAAAAAATATTTTCGAACTCCAAAAAATCAAATATTAAAGACGTTTAACGACCACATTCTTTATAATGGTCAGCCTTAACAAAATAATTAACATAAATTAATAATTTGTAACATCTTATTTAAATTTTTATTATTTAGTAGTCAATTCTGAAGACAAAATTCTAATGGTGGTACAAGGTCGTAGAGCTTTTGCTACGTGTTCTTTTATATTTTTAAAAAATAATTGGGCACGTATATAGAACTTATAAGGCAAGTTCAATCGGAATATTTCTAATTAATCGCCAATTTAAGAATTTGGTTTTTAAATATTAATTGTGCCAGTTTTATTTTTAAGTATTAGGTCACGCTTTTTTCCATATATCACTGCAATCAAAAAGAACACTAAATCTAATGTCAAGACACTCTTCTATTCCCACACGAAATCGAGACGAGTCCTTGAATAGCGGAAGATTAACATCCTCCTTATAAGACGTAAAGACTTAAGGCTTTAGTATGTCTAGCAAGATTAAGAAAATATTTAAAACTAGGGATCCGCTCTAGTATAGTGAATTACATAACTGCTTCGTTATATTGCAACGATCGGAGGTGGATTTTTGAGAAATAAAGTAGTCTATGTTTAAGCTTAGATTATTAACTATATTTATGCCAAAATTAATTATAATCGGACAAGCGGATTAGATTTTTCATATAAACTTTCATCCCCTATTTCCACCCTTTAGCGGTTGTTTTTTTGAAAAAATAAGTAGCCTATGTTAGACCCTTACTGGGTCTTTTACTATTTTCATACTAAATTTCATCCAAATTATACCGGACCGGTAGATTAGGTGTGAAAGCATGACAGACAAACACACAGATTTCGCATTTATAATATAAGTATATATTTAATATTTGAATTGCGAGAATTAAACTCATAATCCATCGTGCATACCTACGTTAGCTACTACTCAAGCGTTATTCTTTTATATGAACATACATAATGTTTTAAATTCATCTCTATTATATCTTATCTAAGACCTAAGTGCACATGCGTGTTTATCTTCAAATGTATTTATTCAATGACGAATATTTATTATGTACTTAGAGAGATGTTAATGCAACAAAAACATATGAATTAAGGAAAAATGTAAGCAATTTCTCAGATTCGTGTGGTAATTGGAAAACGGAGTGTCTTAACACTATTATCTCTCTGCCTAATCCTAATATGAGGGAAAAGCAAAACTCATAAAATATTACACATTTATTTCGGCATAGCCTCTGCTATGAAGTAGCCACAAAGCATCTAGAATTAAGACACTCTGTTTTACACTTTCTAATTGTTATATCGCCTTTCTATCCAAAATTTATTTAATTTTTTCCTATTTGTGTCACGAAATGTTACGAAAAAGTGTATACATTACGATTTGTGCCTAAATTTTTTATACATTTTAAACTTAGATGGTGGATTATACATCGCTTCGTGTTAATATTTAAAAAGTAAACGTAAATATGTAACCAGACAAATTAAAAATAAGTTTGACCTCAAGAGTTTTTTCATACAATGTTTCAGTTACGACCGTTCTCTACATACGACTCTAAAGCGAACTTCAACTATGTTTTCTTTGACAAAAGTAAAAAGAGAAACAAATTTCAGGCTTTAATATAAATATATCTGTATAAATGATTCTTATACGCCTATCTATTATATTACTTGTCCAACGACGCGTAACGACATTTTAACATTGACATTTTAAAAGAACGTATAAATTGATCAAACGTATCGAGATATCCTGTTTAGCATAACAACATATCTTAGGCAAAATAACGAGTATATTAATCAATAAGTTTTGAAATATTTTATTTTTTACAACTCAACTTTCTACGTCAATACAAATTCGGTTGAGCGGATTTGAGAAATCCCGACTTATACTACGTTTCTAATTACGTATGTAATTGAAAAAGACATTTCTTTTTCAATTTTCCTAAGTGTGGAATAATACTTTAAAAATGTTCAAAAGTATTTAATAAATAGCATTCTCTCTTGCCAAACGATTGTTCGTAGAATAATCTATGTGTAGCAGAAATTTTAAAAAAATCTCTACAGTGATGCTAACAACAAAAATAAGTTGTAATAAAGCGTATAAGAATTTCGACGCAGCGGATAATAGAACGCATGGCTCAGTGGTGAGAGGGCCTGGACGGTATTCAGGAGGCGCGGGTTCAAATCCCGCTGCGTTCAAATTTGTATACGTTTTCTTTAAATGTCTTTTTCAATTTTTCTAAGTGTGGAATACACTTAAAAATGTTTAAAAGTATTTAAAAGTATACATATGTAATTGCCTAATTTAAGCTTGCTACGCTTAAAGCTTTTGACTGTGCATTGTCAATCTCTCAGTAATGTAAAACTTTTATATACAACTAGCTATATTCGCGTCTTTGTCCACGTGCAACTTAACAAAAAGTTATTATTCTAAAATATACCTAAGTAGCCTAAGTTACTCCTTATTGCATTAGCTATCTGCGCCAGTGAAAGTCTCACAAAAATCAATACAGCTATTCTAGAGATTAGCCGGAATAAACAGATAAAAATTTAAAAAAATATTATTGTGCTATACGAGTATGTACATATATTTAATAAAAAGTCATTATTTTAATGTTACAAACAGACACTTCAATTTCCTGTATTTGTATGTACATATAGATATACTTATTTTTACATATTTCATCATCGTATTCGCTCCATAGCTATTGTAGTCTAACGCTGGTTCTTGGCGGTCACCTCTGCGTAGAACATTGTGACACCTGATATCTGATATAAGTTTACCAAGTCGCGGTTACGTAGTTTGTGCAACGTGCATTTCGGTGTCGATAACTACCCTTCACTACAATGCCCATATTAAATCTAGTTCAAGGATAATTTCTGCTTATTAGTAATAATTTTTTTTAGCTTCACTCTGTATCCCGCAAACAACAGGGTAGGCAGAGGGAACCTAGTGTTAAGACACTCCGTTCACTTTCCGCCGAATTCTGGAGGCATTGTGTGTTAAGTGGCGGAACTTAACGCCGCATCTTGCCTCGACAATAAAATATTTTCACTCTTCGAGTGGGAATCGAACCCACAACCTGCCGCTTTACAATCACACTTTGTGCCTCTGCAAAACGACTGGCATTAATTATAATGTATGTATGTTAATAATTGTATTTAACAATTGTCTTCTCATATTTCTAATAACCTTATGTCGAGTGTTAGATATCTATACGTATTGTATATAACGTGTTTGATTTTCATTGTTTTATTTTTTTTTATATCGAACATTGTACTTCAAGGAAAGATAGTATGACAGTAAGATATTTGAGAGTTCAACATTTCTTGTTTTAGTTAATGAATGTCAGTATAGGAACATTAATGCCTTTATTTTTCATACCATGCAGGTTTTATTTTCATGATACCTAATATATAAGTATAGCGTAATATGTATATCACTATCACTAGGTCAAAATCAATGGAACATTTTAATATATAAGAACATTCATTAAATAATAACCAAAATTTAGCTAATGTATCCAGCATATACTGTCAGGATATTTATTGTTAGGCTGCTGCTTCAATTTTATAAATATACATTCACAATATAATATAGAATATATTTATGGTTAAAGAATTTTTTATTTTCTCAAAAGAAATTTACATTTCACTTCATGAGAAATTACAAGTTAGCTTAAAAAGTAATAATAATAATAATAATAACACTTTATTGCACAAGATAAGAAAAATAAAATACATTTACACTAGTATTCACATAGAAGGTACATGTGCAATGGCGGCCTTATCGCTAGAAGCAATTTCTTCCAGGCAACCAATAGTGAAAGGATTAACGAAAAAGATTTCAGATAGGTGCATAAAGTATTACGCTTAAATACTACAATAAATTGCTATAAGCCAATAAATTCAAAATTAACCATATACACAGAACAACTTACCTAATGACTGTGTGAGCGTTATCATCGAGCTACAAAAGTAAAGAAAAAAAATAAATAAATGAAGTACATATTGCTTTATTAATGTGTAGTACATTACAAAAAAAATATATAAAATAACAAAAAATGTTGATCAAACTTAAAACTAAACCTTTAATTTAAATTTATTAATTGTGAGAAATATTTTTTTAATACTCCTCTACCCCTAAGGATATTTATTTCAGCTTATTTCGCCCTATATTTTCGGCTGTGTCTTCGTTATCAGTCACTTAGTAACGCGTTATCTACCTTTTCTATTTATAAATGAAATGAATTGCAAGACTAGATATTGAAAGTGACATTGATAAGATTGTAAAGGCATTTTTTTTAGTAATTTTAAAAGCGCATCTTGCATTTGCTGGAAAGTACATGAATAATCAGAACATTCCGTTTTGTGGTAGTAATAATGAAAATTTCGAAAAACAAAAATTTTGTTCTTTATAAATATATTTAAGTAAGCAAACTTTAACATACAAAAATACAAGCATTTTTATTAAAATACTTTATTTCCAGAATATAAAACTCCAATGGCTTTAATAATTTTAAGCTATTTTTACATTTTATAGCATTAAATATTGACAAGTTTAGTAATTCTAATTGGTTCACAAAATTATGAATTATAATAAATAGTAAAAATAAATATTTATGTTAACTGTTTATACATTTTTAAAGGTATACTAATTCAATAACGATGGCGTTAGTATTGTATTTATTTTGCTATAGTAACTTTTGTACCATTTCAATTTATTTTTTATTTCTTTGTTATTAAAGTTAATATAATTTATATAAAATATTCGTAACAATTAAAAAAAAGAACAATTTTAATTGATTAATCCTGTTTTTTTCTGAATTTTTGCGTGTTAAGTGGCGGAACTTAACGCCGCGCATTACCACTGATACTAGAGCGAAGGAAATGTAAATATTAAATATTTCCACTCCTCGAGTGGGAATCGAACCCACAACCAGTCGTTTACAGTCACACTTTCGAGCAACTGCGCCACGACTGGCCCCGATTTATCCATTTGATTCATTCATGAATTCTGCAAATTTGATGCATTATTCGACTGTTAAATCGTTTTTTATACTTCTAATTATATAAAAAGCATGTATATCCATACTTATATTATAAATGCGATTGTCTGTGTGTTTGTCTGTCACGTTTTCACGGCTAATCTACTGATCCGATTTGGATGAAATTTAGAATGGATGTAGTAAAAACGACTGGGTCTAACATAGGCTACTTAGTTTTACAAAAATCAAACTCTAAAGGATTTAAATAGGATGAAAGTTTATATGAAAAATCTACACCGCTTGACCGATTGTGATAAATTTTGGCATATGAATAGTTGATAATTCAAACTTAAACATAGGCTATTTTATTTTTCAAAAAACCACCACCGAGGGTTGCAGTATACTGAAATAGCCAAGCAGATCACGCGGCGAAGCCGGGAGCGGGCCGCTAGTAATAATTATAAACGTATACGTTCTATATCATCTTTCCCTATTAACATTGTGGTTAGTGATTACTCCGGACAAACTGTATCAACTGGACAGAAAAATCCCACAGAACTCGTTTGTCTTGTTCAGACATTGAACCTCTAACTGATACAAGTTAAACCTTATATTAAACTACTTAGAAACAACATTAATGATAAGATTTTTTAACAAAAATAACTTTTATTTAAAAAGAGAAGCCAAAGAGACTTAGTGGCAAGAATCTCTGTTCTCCACTTTGCGCCCGAAATCGACACATTGTCTGTTAAGAGGCGGAACTTAACGCCGCGCTAAGGTCTCCACAGCAGCGAAAGTAAAGTAGTTTAAATTTATTATACCCCTGACTGGGAATCGAGCTCACAACCATTGCGTTAACAGTTATATTCTGTCCCACTGCGCCAGGACGGTCTCAAATGATTTTTGAATAAAGATATAAAAAGAATAATAAATCAATCAGGTTTCAGTGTAAGTTCCGAATTAAAAAAAAAAGTTTTAGTCGTTTCGAATGATTTCGATTGATGGTCGTGGGTTCGATTACCTTACACAGAATGATTATATTATGTTTAAATTATTTTCATTTTCCGCTCTGGTATCTTAGACTAGGCGCGGCGTTAAGTTGTGAGCCATATTACAAGCAATGTCTATATTTCAGGCGGAAAGTGGAAGACAGAGTGTCTTTACACTAGGTTCCCTTTAACAACCTAGCTTTACATAATTATTTTATTAAATATCTCAATATTATTGTACAAAGATGAATTGCAATAGACAAGTAGTTTTCTTATCTTGCGTCCGATAAGCCACAGAATGAAATACCGGTCAATGATCTCGCTTATAAGTTAAATATTGTTTAATAAATTGTGACATTCTTATAAACGTCCATTTATATTAAATGAATTATTGTAGTAGCGGTAATTTCTTAAAGAAGCAAATAAGTAGCTTCATGCTTTTGCCCGCATAACGTGAAACGAAACGTGAAATTCAGATATTACGTGGAGAGTGGAACTTAATGCCCCGCTTTGTGTTAAGTACTAGAGCGTGAAAATAAAAATAATTTAAATTCAGTTATTCTCCCGAGTGGGAATTGAACCCACAGTCATCGCATTTACAGTCAAGCGCTATTACATTACACCACGGCGACCTCTATTGTAGGTACTTCTCAAAGAAAGAAATACCCGGTGACTTATTTATTACCGGTATTTCTTTCGAGTACCTAATCGTTATTTTGAAATGATGATAATAATAATAAAATGATAAAAATAAAATGATAAAACAAATAAAAATTACAATAAAAAATCTAATAAATTAAAAATAAAAAAAATGTCTGGATGTCAGGATCGAACCGTGGACAAACCGTAAAAAGTAACCGTTATATTTAAGCTGTTGCTTTTTAAGCAATTTTTTATAGTTTTCTAAGTGTTGCGTACAAGCTATTTTACAAACGTCATATATAATTAAGTATCGTAAAGCAATTTCAAAATTATAGTAGTGAATATATTAACCGAAAATTAACTATGGGCATTGCATTTGCATATTCACCTCTTACACACGCACTAAATGCTTTTAAACATTTTTTATTTAGATTCTACCCGACGATTACGTGAATGAACTTTTGACATTTGAGAAATATTTTAGTATCGAGGCGTTTAGTATCGTTTGAATTGTATGCATAATAAGATGCAATAAATGTCGAACCGTTCTGGAAAGTGTTAGAAATAGTCAATAGATTGAATTCATAGATTGAATTTGTTTGTTCGTTTGTTTTTAGACATGTCACCAAAGCATTTTAGAAACGTAAGTTTTTATGAAATAATTATAAATATAATTAATAAGTTTAAGCTTTTATAATTTATTGTAAATATTGTTTTATAATTATTAATACTGTTTTATGATTGTAAATATTGTATTACTAAAATAGTGTAGAAGTTGAAATACAATAAATTCCACAAAACGTCCAAGAGTGTTCTATATCACAATTAAAAAAATGTGAAAAGACGTTCGTCCGTTAAAAATTATTACCTAATTATTGAGTTTTTTTTAAATGATAACACGCTCTGGGAGTAAAATGCTCGCTTCAGTCTATTTCAAAGGTAGCATTGTCACTAATAAATATTTGTACCTGTAAATTATTGACTTAAAAAAAGGAAAAAATATGTCCCACTGAGTTTCTTGCCCCGGTTCTTCTCAGGCCTTAGACCTTTAGTGAGCCAGTGGTTAATTGTTTGACATTCAAAAAGTGTAGCATTTAATTTATTTTATAAAATATATTTTTTGACTTTGACTTAATAGTGGCCAGTCGTGGCCCAGTGGCACAAGAGTGTGACTGTAAACGACTGGTTGTGGGTTCGATTCCCACTCGAGGAGTGGAAATTATATTTCCATTTTCTTCGCTCTGGTGTCGAGGTAAAGCGCGGCGTTAAGTTCCGCCACTTAACACGCAAGCCTCCCAATTCCGCGGAAAGTGGGGAACGGAGTGTCTTAACACTAGGTTCCCTCTGCCTACCTTGCTGTGTGCGGGATATAGCGTGAAGCTATTTAATTTAATTTTTTTGACTTAATATACTTAGTGCATTTTTGAGGTCTTCATTGTGACAGTGTGAACCTGTTAACGTGATTAGATGTTAGTTTGATTACTACTGACGGCAATGATTATATTTGAATTATCAACGTTTCCTCTGGTAAGAAGGCAAAGCATTGCGGTAAATTTATTGCTCAACAAGCGATGTCTCGATTTCAGGCGAATCTGTCTATCCTGCAATGCGGAAGAAAACGTGAAGCTGCTTTGCTTTTCTGGTTAAATATTGAATATTTTATTATATTACTATGTATATTGTGTATTTTGAAACAAAACACAAACATGCATTGGGGAAAAGTGTCTTGACATTTGTTTTCTTTTTGACTAGGAAGGATAAAACGTGAAGCATTAAATTTTAAAATTAAATATATGTGCATAATGCAATATATTTAATAGTATTTACTACTTTTTAAGTAATTCAATTTAAAATGTAAGTTAGATTTTTTTATCTCATCATTTAAAAACATTGGTATTATAGCTATGATACTTGATAGTAAAATATTTATGCGTTGTTTATTAAGTTTCTTTCAGAATAACATAATAGAAATATTCGAAATGTTATCTTTGTGTTATGTAAAAACAGTAATTACCTACTTACACTACTATAATAAGTAAAGTAAGATTAGGTATAAGCTTATCATTCCGCTAAAATATCACAAAAGTTCGTACTCAGATACATTAATTATCATTTAACTGATATTTAATTGGCAAAACTAAACCGATCACAAAAAATAATAAAAATTGAATTGAATTGAATTCAGGTTAAAGTATTTCCGTATGGTAAGATCAAAGAGACTGTACTGTAAACATTAACGTAGCTATGGACTGGCTGAGTTAAACGTCAGCTTTGAAAGGAGAGGATTATAAAAAAAACGAAAAAAAGTAAACAGTTTTTTTTAAAATTACATCAGCAATTACAGACATTATTTACCCCATGCACAGGCCCATGCACAGGGCCTCTTCTCCATCTAGCTATACCATTGAGTGTAAGAAGCTTTGTTTTTCGTTCGATATCAAAACATGCCTTTTCAGAAAAATGAAAATAATTAAAATACAAATTCCCCCGAGTAGGAATGGAATCTACAACCAATAGCATTTACAATTAGACGCTGTCACACCACACCATGATGGGCTTAAAGAATGTATTAATTTAAATATATTTACATAATATAACTTTCTTTGTGTCCACGACTGAATTCATTTTTTAAAAAAAATTTCTTAATATACGCCCATTCTAATTTCAAACGTCGGAACCTAGCTACAATAGGCGTAGCAGAACTGACTTTTAGGAAGTGATTGGTGGCTAGAGACGAATAGCGGGACCAGAGAGAGACAAAAACTCATAATTCCATTACGCATGGTGTCTTGCGTCTCAGTCACTCGTCAACTCTAATTAGCTGGTTGACTGTACCGCGAAATGTTGGAAAGCCTATATATGACTGGTCAAGATAAAATGCGCATACTATAACCTCGTATTATTGGACATTCTAGAACAAAAACCTCTTTTGATTTATACATATTCGATATCTAATCTTCTAACAGGTTTGTGACAAGACAGGTTATCAAATTGTTAACATGTTAATGCATAGCTTTTTATACATGTATTATAAATTAGAAAACTTTTTATATGTAGAAACTTAAAGCAAAGAGGCTTGAGGTCGTCGTAGCGCAGTTGAACTGCTTCTGATTATAATTGCCTTGGTTGTGGGTTCAGATCCACACTGGTGAAAAATTGTATATTTTTTTAATTTCTCTGCTGCTGGTAGCTAAGTCAAACCGTAGCGTTAAGTTTTATTACTTAACACACAATATCTAGATTTCAGAGGGAAAATGGAAAATAAAGTGTTTAGACACTAAAATCCCTCTAACTTTCTTGCAGGACTACCCTACTTTGCTATGTGGGAAAACGCGTGAAGTCGTAAAAAACTTAGAGTGAAACAATATAATTTTTGATCAATGTATTTTTTGATAAATCTTACCTATATGACATTAACATACATACTATCTTAATAGCATTTTGTTTTAAAATTGTAAAAGTAATAACAGGAATTCAAAATTTATTGGTCTTGTGTTGAATTTAACCTTAAAATCAAAATATGGCCTCTGTTGAATTTTGATATTTTTTGTAATTCATTGTACAAAATATTTTTTAGATTATTCAAATATTTCGATCTTGAATTACTGTATTTAAACGAGATTATAACTGTACTATCAACAGTTAATTGGCAGGAATTAACGGAAATGAGGATTAGAAGTCGAGGTCGGTTTAGCATTTTAACATAGTATCATAAGGTTTTAAGTCTCATATGATCCCGTTACTTACGTATAGCTTGTAAATATAATATACTTGAAATTAGGATATATCTATCTAAAAGTCATAATATATCCCATGAGTTAACATTTCTAAAATGTCATGTGATTAACACAACATTTTTAGAAAACATAAATATTTGAAGTCGGCGGGATTCGAAAGCCTTTTGAAAACTATTCTAGCGCTCGGAATATGATTAGAGTATGTTTTTTAGTTTCACGCTGTTCCGGCATATAGCAGGGTAGGTAGAGAGAATCTAGTCTTAAGACACTCTGTTTTTCTCATTCATAAGTACATCAGTACTTAATAAACGACGTTTTTTTTTTTTTTTTTTATGGAATAAAGGAGGCAAACGAGCTGAACGCCCACCTGGTGTTAAGTGGCTACCTTCAAGTTATGGATGCGTTGCCAGCCTTTGGAATGTAGGACAGAAGGAGGGAGGAAGGATGGGAATGGTGGGAATAGGGAAAGCTGGCTGACATGCCATCGAACCGGAACACATCATAAGATATTTGGCGGTTTATTGACGTTTTTATTATCAAATAATATCATAGTAATATTATGGCAATGCATGGCATTGCACAAATGCATTTTAATCAGGCAAGGCAATTTTTTATCAACATTTTAATTTTCGTTTTAACGATATTTTTAAATTTTCAAGGTAAAAATGTCATATATTTAAAACGTGAGTCAATCATTTCACCATTTATATTGAACAATTATTCTTTACACTGCAATGGGCATCATCAAAAATTCTCACGCTGTGAACGGGTTAGTACCTAAATACCGTTACTTATAGTGTTGTAGTAAAATAGTAACCCGCTGTGATATTGTCTGTATAATTTTTGAAAGTATTAAGAATATTCTAAATAATAAAATTTATCACATCATGTTCTATAATTCTATACTACACATGCGTTGTCTAAATCATGTTGAATATAAGTATATTTTTTAGCTTTTTGCTGTATCTCAAACGCAGCAGGGAAGGTAAAGAGAACCTAACGTTATAAAACACTACGTTCCTCATTTTCCGCCAAATTCTGGAAGCATTACGTGTTAATTAACGGAGGCAGTCATGTTTACAGTCACACTTAGTGCCCCTACGCCCCTATTTATAATATTCGTAGCTTAGTAAAAAATATGTGTAATATTTGTTTTAATAATTTAATGTATTACGAATACGTTATTATAAAAAATGTCAGCTTTCTGAATTCTTTCTTCAGATAAATTTTAACTTTGTCTAATTTTATACTACTTTGTGAACATAATAATCGTAAAAAGAGGTGAATAATTGTTCCTCACGTATTATTTATACAATAACACTTGAATATAAGACATTGCGTGATGAGTGGCGGAGTTTAACGCTGCGCTTTCTTTGAATGAAAATTATTATTATTTAAATATAATCGTTCCTCCGAGCAGGAATCGAAGTCTAATCCATCGCGTAAACAGTCAGATACTGTCACTTAGTGCTATTATGATTCAAGATATTTTCTGTCTTTAATCTAAAGCTTTTTCGATTTATTTAATTAAAGTGATTTTTAATAAAGGTGGGGTCATGAAGCAATAATCAACAAAAAACAAAAATCATTTTAAATGTTTATGAAAAATCATTTAGAAATGTGTAATGTTTTAGAATTTGAATACGTTATTTTTAATAATATTTCTGATTAAACAACGAAGAATAATAACAGAAACATACGTCAATTATTTACTATTAAAATTATATGGCCTAATCTTTTATTCTCTTTACGCTTTTTCGTTTTGATAAAAATACTATTTAAGTAGCGGAACTTAGCGTCGCGCGTTTGCCTCGTTACCAGAGTGAAGAGAATAGAAATATAAAATATTTCCACTCCTCGAGTGGGAATTGAACCCACATCCAGTCGTTTGAAGTCACACGTCTGTGCCACGACTGATCCCACACTATTTATCCTTTAAGATAACCTGACAGAATTTTTATAAGTATTACAAGAATAATAGGCATATTTTAAATATAGCTAAAGAACGCACTCAACATCATTTACCTTTGCCTTGGCCTTTTTGTAAGGACATCAGATTTATACTATGAAATTTGAATTTTTTGTATTTAAAAATTATTGTATTGTCATCTTATCCGGACGCACGCTCAATTTCTCAAGAAAATTAGTAGTCAAAAAGTGAATCAAAACAGCGTTATGAGATTTTAAGTAGGTTTAAAATATGACTTTATCTCTAAATAATCCTATAGAATATACAATCTTTCTATATTTTACAGTATTACAAAAAATATAAGATTTCAAAAACATCGCTAAGGAACACGCCCAAAAATATTTGCTCTTTGCCCTGACCTTTTTGGCGAGAACAATCAGGTTTATGCTATAAAAATATTCAATTTTAATCGAATCCGGACACATGTGTAGCTTTTTGAACAAATATACAAGGACGGCAAGAAATCAATAAAGAATTGCGAAACGTGATAAGATTTTCTTATATTGATAGACCAAGCTTATAAAAGAGTCGAACTTAAATTTGCTTTATATATTATACTTCTGCGGCCAGTCGTCGTCAGCCCAGTGGCACAAGCGTGTGACTGTAAACGACTGGTTGTGGGTTCGATTCCCAGTCGAGGAGTGGAAGTATTTAATATTTCCTTAAAAATTATACTTGCAACACGCTCGCGGCTTTGCCTGCATAAACTGCAAAGTTATAGCTACGACGTATTTTCGGTGGTTCGCATTCTCGGTTAGCTTAAAGTTTTAATATTTTTAAACAAATTTTCATCCTCTATTTCAGCCTTTTAAGTTTTTGAAAAAAAAGATTGTCTGTCTTCCTGAAAAATGTCATCGAAATCGGTCAAGCGGTTAAAATTTTTCTTATTTGCACCCCCAATTTCAATCTTTTAGGGGTAGATGTTAAAAGAATGCAAGCTATGTCTAATTCTAGCCCTTCAAATATTTTCATTCTGGTTTCCTTCAGTCTGGTGGGTAGATTAGCGGTTACAGCGTAACAGACAGACAGATAGCCTTTTTTATAATATTAGTATGGATACAGACCTCTATATAAATTTTTATTGAAGGATGTCTGGGTATTTAACATAATGTGATTCTTAAAGTATTTCTTTACATAACTTATTTTACTAGATATTTAAAACGCGTAAGAGGATAACTATGTGTACATGTTGTAAGTACGATATTGATACATGCCTTTTGTTTCAACGTTTTAAAATAACTTAATTAAAACTTACGTTTTTTTGATTATGGAATACAAAATGTTTAGCCAGTCGTGGCCCAGTGGCACAAGAGTGTGACTGTAAACGACTGGTTGTGGGTTCGATTCCCGCTCGAGGAGTGGAAATTATATTTCCATTTTCTTCGCTCTGGTGTCGAGGTAAAGCGCGGCGTTAAGTTCCGCCACTTAACACGCAAGCCTCCGAATTCGGCGGAAAGTGGGGAACGGAGTGTCTTAACACTAGGTTCCCTCTGCCTACCCTGCTGTGTGCGGGATATAGCGTGAAGCTATTTAATTTAATTTTTAATTTTAAAATGTTTAGCGAATTATAGTAATTTTTTTAAAGAATTATTTTTAAAAGTATTTTTATTATTATATATTTAAGAAGTCAGTAGTTGATTGATTTTTTGTTTAGCTTATCTCTAATAGTAAACTTTGTTATGTTAGTATAATATTTTTTCATTTTTCCCTGTTTTTTTCTTTACGAACATAATATCTACAAAAATATACTTATTAATAGTATATCGTTGTATTTAATGTATTCTATCATATTTACATAGTATAAACCAAAGTCGCCTTACGCGTCTGTCTGTATGTATATATGCTTAGATCTTCAAAAGAACGCAACGAATTTTCATGCAATTTCTTTTAATAGATAGAATGATTAAATAGGAAGGTTTATATGTATAATAAATGCATAATATAGTAGAGAAACACTGATAATTTTAGGTTTCTAATGTGATGTCTATGTGCCTATGGTGAAATAGTTATGTATTTCATGCAGGCGAAGCCGCGAGCGGGCCACTAATTTTTCTTAGCATTCAATTTATCTTCTCAATTCGTATTTAACTTCTAAGCAAAGAATGTAATAAGAAGTGATTTGTTATATTTCGCCATCTTTTACATAATATATTAAATAATATATTTTCAATGTCACAATAGTCCATCGTGGTGTAATAACGGGGTTAGACTTCAAACTCAACGTCTTTTAGATTTTTAGATTATACTCATCACTCTCACTTGTAAGAATGGTTATAATTAATTAATTAAATTATTATTTTTCCGTTTTGCTAAGACAAAGCACGATTTTGAATTCCATCACTTAACTTAAAATATCTAGAATTTAAGAAAATTAGTGAACAGAGTGTTCAGACACTATGTCTTCTCTATTCTTAATGAAAAATCAAACATAAATTTCATAATAAATAATATAAAGAGCAAGTCCAAAAGCAAATTATGCTCGACACTTACAAGACGGTACAGAAAGTATCTTATTACAATCTCATTGACTTAACTAGGGAACGTAGGGCTTCACTCACGTTACTCCCATACCAGGTCATTTAGTAATACTGTGTACTTAGTTAATAACTATACAGGCTATAATGAGCATATTGTGGGCAAAGACGAGAACCAAGTGGTTGAATATAAGTAAAATTATTAATTTTGGCCTTTTCGCTATTCACATGAATACGAAGTTGCCGTCGGTTACCGTGAGTATTGATTTTTTTTTTTTTTTTTATATATACTTAAGTATAAGATATTGTTTTTGTGTATACTTAACGTAGAAATTTCATTATTTTTATCTTTTACAAGTAAAATTGAATGATTTTTTGTTAAAAGTTTTAATTGCCCATAATACATCTCATAATCAGAAATTTATCCTGTTATATATCTAGGTAAGGTAATTGTAATTTGTATAATCAATGGCTTAACCTAAGGTCTTGTTATATTCATTGTATGTTACTTATTATGCTTTAAGAACCTTATTATTCCACAATCTAATATCTCTTTTGTTCCAATATAGAATATAAACAGGGCTAGTTAGATAAATTGAAACTATTGTGCAATAATACCCAAGCAGGACAGACAGTGTAAGGCAGAGAAGACAGTGTAAAGGCATTTCTTTTTTATTGTCCTTTGTGTATTACATTAGTTCACGAATCTAGACACACCGCTTCGTCTTAGTGTATAAATAGATTCTCTGGTAAGCAGAAACATGATAAAAGTTTAATTATTATCACTGCACCGAGCGGGAAATGAACTTACAACCAGTCAAATTTACAGTCAGAAGCTGTGCAACGATGCCACGAATCACATTAGCCTCTAAATAGTTATAAAATAATATAAAGTTCTATATACTTTTATTTACTACGCCCAATATTGAAAGTCAAATAACTAACTAAAGATCCATTGTTTTAGGCGCACGCACCAGCAAGCTCCGAGAGGCGGGAGCACCTCTACAAAATCCTGGTCATCGGAGAGCTTGGTACCGGCAAGACTTCTATCATAAAGCGATATGTCCACCAGTTCTTCAGTCAACACTACCGTGCGACTATCGGAGTCGATTTCGCACTTAAAGTACTCAATTGGGATGCGAATACTGTTATACGCTTGCAGCTATGGGATATAGCAGGTTGGTATACCTAATTATTTTAAATATAATGAATGAATAATTGTATACCTACTTATAACATTTTTAATGTGTTATTCCACACTTAGGAAAATTGAAAAAGACGTAAAAAAATTTGAATTACGCAGCGTTCAAATTTTTATACGTTTTCTAAATGCCATTTTTGAATAATTGAATAACCGTGGGATAGCGTCTAACTGCAAGCGCAGTGGTATTGGGTTCTATATCCACTCGAGGCAATTATTATATATAGTTATTTTCTATTCTTTACTCTGGTAAGACGAATCGCTGTATTGATATCCACCTTTTAACACGTAATGTCTAATTTCGGGCGGTAACTCGAGAACAGAGTACCTGGACACTAGACTCTCTCTCTGACTACCCTGCGGGAACTACGCGAGGACAGGCTTGAAATTTTTTTTTACATACATTAACTTAACAGAAAAACTACCAATTATTTGACCACAACGACTAATAAATAAAACGACCAAAAAATTATAAAAAAGGTTTTATAAGTCAACATTATACAGAAGATGACACTTTAAAATAATTTACGTCTCAAGAAGTCATTGAAACGTTTGAAGAGAATTCAAAAAGCAAGCGATGGATGAAATGGGCTTAATGTTTTCTTGGATGTTCATGGTTCTGATGATACTTTACTTGCTGCTGTTCATGGCTTTGCTTATAATGATACCTTATTAACGTAAGAATTTCTTTTTTTAATGTTATAATTGGGTTGTTCTCAGTAGCATTACCAGTAATACTACTGGGAATTTCCTACCTAGTAGACTCATTAACAGTAAGTAGGACTTTATTTTTTTATAACTTTTCGGATTATAAATAAATAGTAATAAAGAGCAGTCATCGTCAATAAAATTATTAGGTCTACGTGTTAATATAGTTTTGTTTTAGTAAGTCTTTTTTATATAGAAAAACTGAAAAACTGAGTATACGCCAACACTTTGAAATTTTTGCATAATGCTTGGCCTTTATATAAAATAACTATTTTTTTTCTGCCAACCTAAATAATATGTACTTCCGAATTTAGTAGAATCTTACACTGTTTAGAATAGCAAAAAAGTGGATATGAAAATCTACTTAAAATCCGCCCTTTTTAACGTATGTCAATATTCAAGCAAGGAAAATATTTAAGCTGCAGTATTAATGAAAACTCCGTTATGTTTACGAGTATCTCGCAAAATGATATTTCGATATTTCTTGGTTCCCAATTTCATCGTTTAACAATATTGCGACGTAACTTAACACCGCATTGTTTTAGCCGGATAGATCTGAGAACTTATATTGTAAATAAGATAATGATAATTTTAATGTTTATTTTACATATTTTAAGATATTTAAGAAAATACTTAAGGAATTTTAACGCAGCAAGACTCGATAACGCTTCCATGAAATTATTTCCGCTTACAAAAAAACTTTTGTTCTTTTAGCATCTGTCAATTCTAACATGTTTTTTAAGGGACATTAGTACAATTTCTTCAAATTTGGCTAGGTAGAGAGAAAACCCTCGGCCAGTGGAGAGAGTTAATGTTTTCTAAAAGGGGAACCCCCTTTAAACCGTCACTTTTGTCATTATAAAGTAATTTAATGTTATTTTCTAAAATATAACTAATTTGACGTTCATCTTACAGGTCAAGAGCGTTTCGGTAACATGACCCGCGTGTATTACAAAGAGGCTGTGGGTGCCTTCATAGTGTTCGACGTGTCGCGCGTGGCCACATTCGACGCGGTTGTCAAATGGAAAAACGATTTAGACACTAAGGTTCAATTGGCCGACGGTTCGCCGATACCTTGTATATTGTTGGCGAATAAGGTAGGATTTACTTAGATATATTAGGTGTAATAGAAATTTTATTAAATTTTAGGCCGTCATTGTGCAGTGGGACAACGTCTGACTATAAACCCAGTGGTCGTGGGCTTATTTCCCAATCGGGGGATTATTCTAATACATATGGTACAAGATTATATATGCGCGATTCTAGTTTTTTCTTGATTTGCCTGAATACTTTCGATTTTAAAACTTAATATCCTGTTATCAAGCTCCCGTAGGAATTACTGAAATTCTTCTTATAGTAATCAATCAAAATCGACATATTCTTGATGCAAAAAGGGTACCTATTACAAACACTTGAGACGAGAGTCGTCCATTAATATAAAATGACGGTATTGTCCATACTACCGGAAGCTACCACTGGCTCCGAAGGCCATCCCAGCAGGATGGCCTTTTGAGAATACCCTCCCAAGTGATGTATCTGTAATTTCTTTTGTATGGCTGTATAAGATTGGTACATATAAATAATTATTATATAATATTTATTAACTATAAATTTTTCACCTACAGTGTGACCAACAAAAGGAAGGTATAATAAATTCTCCAGCGAAAATGGATGAATACTGTAGGGAAAAAGGCTTCGCTGGATGGTTCGAGACTTCGGCCAAGGAAAATATTAACATCGAAGAGGCGGCACGCTCGTTAGTACATAAGGTGAGTTAGTGATAAAATATAAAGAAAAATATCTAACAATGAAACGATTTTTATGATAATACAAGATGGTTTTGAAAAGTACATGCCATCTGCATATATTTTGAATAAAAGAAATTTAGAAATATTGTTTATAATATTGTTAACAGTGATTGTAGACGGAGAGAACCTCAAGGCTTTCCGTTGACTACTTTCCGCCCGATTTTGAAGCATTTAATGTTGACCGCTGCGCTTTGTTTTGTCACCAGAACGGCGAACTGATAATATTTTTAAATATGATCGCTACGCTGAGTGGGAATCGAACCTACAACCATCGCATATATAGTCATATTAAGCCACGTTAGGCAATGATAAGCGAATCGTCCATATCTGCTACGATGAAGTCGATAGATAAAAAAATAATTAATTTTAAAATTTGTGTCATTCTATATAATGTAGATTTTATTAATGGCATAGTACTATACCATACCAAAAATAAAATCTTATAGATTTTATCTGTCTTATGAAAAAATGCGGAAATTAGAGATCCACGTGTAAAATACATGAATAAAAAAATGAAACATAAAATATTGTAATGTTCAGAATATTACATTTTTTAATATAATTATCAGATGTCTAGACAGTATTAAAATAATTGAACACCTTGTTTAATAGCCAATTTTGTATTTAAGTGCGAATTCATTTAGCGTGTGTATTAAATTGTACGTAATTTATTACATGCTCGTTATTTTTAAACAATTTAGACAAGTTATATTAAAAGATTAAAGTATGTTTCATACTTTTATTTTATTCATCGATGTAATTGTGTTTTTGATTTGTGTTTGTCATGAGTTTTTAAAAAAAATTTATTGTGTTTACCACAATTTTTTATATTTCGCGTTTTATTATTTCCTTTTTTCAATTTTTATATATGTATGTATCTTTTGAACTGACGACCCATAGTATCTTATGGAATTAAAACCAATTTTAATTATTAATCAACATTTCCTGAGTCCTGAGTGAGAGATATTCAATGTTCCAATATAACTGTACCAGTACTAATTATACCCGAAACTTTGTTAACATAACCTGTTGTAAAAACACTGTGAATACGATTTCAAAAAGCTCTTTTACTTATACCTTTTTTCTTTTTTAAATATGTAATTTGGACATAATTTAGTGAAAGTAGACTTGCAAGATAATTCTCATAATAATAATTTATTAATAAAAGACTGTCTTAGACCTACCTCATGTTTCTTGAACAAATTATAGTTTACTAATGTATAATTACCGTAACTTGAAGATTTGATATGTCCAGAGACTAGAAGCCGTTGTGGCTCATTGAGGTAGCGTCTGACTGTAACAACTGTGTACAGTTGGACGTGGATTCTATTTCTATTCAAAGGTTTATATTTTAACTAGCGGCCCGTGGACTATTTCGTTATATTGCAACCCTCGGGAGCGCATTTTTAAATAATAGTAGTAGCAAGTAGCCTATGTTTAAGCTTAGATTATCAACTATATTTATGCCAAAATTCATTACAATTGGTCCAGCGGTTAAGATTTTTCATATAAACTTTCATCCCAAACCATTTCAAACCTTTGGAGTATGATTTTTGAATAAGTAGCCTATGTTAGACCTAGTCACTTTTACTAATTTGATTCTAAATTTCATCCAAATCGGATATACGGGATATAAGCCGTGAAAGCGTGACAGACAAACACACAGACTTTTGCATTTATAATATAAGTATGGATTATTTGCATTGCTTTGCCCGGGCATCTGAGACAAAGCGGCGCTGAGTTTCGCTACTGATGTCTCGAGTTCAGACAGAAAGTTAGTGAGAGGGAATGGAGTGATTTGATACTAGGCTCTCCCTGTCTATGCAGAGTTGAGTAGTAGAAAGCAGAACAAATGTGTAACTGATTCGAAGATAATCGTCGAGTCATAATGAAGTAAAATCTTTTTAGTACAGACAGTAATGACGATAAATTTGATACATTAGTTTCCGAGGTTATTTATCTTGACAAACAGACAGATAAACGATAATTCTTTTTTTAATGGTCTCAAAAAATCTCTCAAATTTGAATAATTAATATTAATTATAAAACTAATAGTTTTAGATAAATCTTAATTATTTTTGTGATATTAATTAGTCTTTAAAAATATATTTTTAAATTCAAAAGCGTGGCAGTGATTACTTCATTAATACAAAAACAATTTATTTGATAATTTTTCGAATTGATTTTCTTTAAGTTACTTACTTACGTACTTAATAAATATTTTAAGATTAAGATTGATATTTGTTATTTTAAGATTTTGAATTAAGTTGAAGTATTAAATCAATTCTCGCTGTCTACTTTACGGCAATACGAGTAGACGTAAAACTGAAAAAAAAAAATGTTAAGTTAACAATAATTACTTGTAGCTTATATAAATTCAATAATGTCTTGCGTTCAAAACTTCTATGAATCATTATATGAACAACATTTTTAGAAATCTATAAAAAATTGTATTTTTTTTTGGTCATATATATATGTAGGTACATATAATGGTAATTGAAGGTAATTGAAGGCATTTCAATGTATTTTGAAAATCATTTCTTAAAACACAATCAAAAACATGATACTTGTCGATTTTTATAAATATATAAAATAAGTTACATATATTCGAAATCAGATTAGCGTTCTCGATATGATTGATATTTGGTCTCTGCATGCAAAGTATTATTTGAATCAAGATTTGCTATCTCATCTGTCTGTCAGAAAAATATTTTTAATGTCTTTTACAATACCGTTATTTTATTAAAAAAGGCTGTCTTTTTTACGTTATTTTTATTGTTATTTTTTTATACAAGAATGAAACATTTAACATTAAATTTTTTATAAAAATTTTTGGAGTGTTAAGTATTGGGTTGTCTTAAAATAGTATAGGTTACGTATTACATATCTCACTTTTTTTTTACCTCCACGCTGTATCCCGCACACAGCAGGGTAGGCAGAGGGAACCTAGTGTTAAGGCACTCCGTTCCCCACTTTCCGCCGAATTCTGGAGGCATTGCGTGTTAAGTGGCGGAACTTAACGCCGCGCTTTGCTTCGACACCAGGCGAAGAAAATGATAATATTAAATATTTCCACTCCTCGAGTGGGAATCGAATCCACAACCAGTCGCTTTACAGTCGCACCTTGTGCCTCTGCGCCACGACTGGCCCGACAATACAAATATCTAATCTCTAAATGATAAGAAGAAATTAGTAGACTACCTCAACTAAAAGCTCTCAGCATTATTATTATTTAAGAAACAAAAAAAAACACCTAAAGCTAGGTTACTGTTTAAAAAAAGAAAATATATGATACCTTATATCTGTTATACTCTTATAAATTAATCAAAAGTCATTGGTGAAGAGCGTGTGGGAGTAGAAACGAAGTTCTTTCAATGCAATCAATCAATTTCAGTACACTTTTTATAAATAAATTAAGCTAATTTAAATTTAAAAAATACATACATATTAATTAAAAATCAAGTGTTCGACTCGACTGGACGAGTTATTTGGTTAATACATACATTAAGTAGGTGTATATCTTTTAAACATTTTTAAAGTGTTATTCCACACTTAGGAAAATTGAAAAAGACATTTAAAGAAAACGTATAAAAATTTTATAAAAATTTGAACGCAGCGGGATTCGAACCCGCGCCTCCTGAATACCGTTCAGGCGCTCTCACCACTGAGCCATGCGTTCTACTAGCCGCTGCGTCGAAATTCTTATACGCTTTATTACAACTTATTTATGTTGTTAGCATCTCTGTAGAGAGATTTTTACAAATTTCTGCTACCCAAAGATTATTCTACGAACAATCATTTGGCAAGAGAGAATGCTATTTATTAAATACTTTTAAACATTTTTAAAGTGTTATTCCACACTTAGGAAAATTGAAAAAAGTAGGTGTATATCTCTCCTAGAACAATATAGTAGTTAAGGTATATTTGACCCATTGATGCGTAAATTACGCGTTGCCTGGCAACGTATCACTTTATACAAAATTAAGTGTGTATAATGAAAGTCTAGAGAGTGCATAGTGTCAGAACACTCCGTTTTCCACTTTCCACCCTAAAATTGATAAATATTATGAAAATATATAAGTGGCCAGTCGTGGCCCAGTGGCACAAGCGTGTGACTGTAAACGACTGGTTGTGGGTTCGATCCCCACTCGAGGAGTGGAAATAAGTAATATTTCTATTTCCTTCGCTCTGGTATCAGAGGTAAAGCGCGGCGTTAAGTTCCGCCACTTAACAGGTAATGCTTCCAAATTTGGCGGAAAGTGGGGAACTGAGTGTCTTAACACTAGGTTCCGTCTGCCTACTCTGCTATGTGCGGGATACAGCATAAAAGTAAAAAAAAAGAATATGTATATATAATGTCTAACGAATTATCACTAAAATATTGGATTTCTGCCCTTCTTTGCCATATAAACTTTAACTATGCTAATTTTATAGTATTTTTTCACCATAATTATCACAAAAATGTTCCAAAGTGTTTTCTTTGCATATTATTATAATGACTAATATTATTTTACACAATATTATTATAGTCATGATACGAAGCTATTAATTAATCATAATGTTGCTTGCGACATAGTCTGACTAAATTACGTTTTCTATTAATAAACGACATTGGATCCGATGATTTTACAAATAATAATTAAATTTCAATTAAAATACCATTGGGGCTAATGTGATAAAGTAGCAGGATTTCAACACTACACGCAATGGTTGGGGGTTTTATTCCCGTCGAATATGTTTTTGATTTTTGATTATTAAAGCAGTAACGCTTTATCCCGGATAGGGTAGTCAGAGATAACTTAGTGTCAGAATACTCCATCGTCAACTTTCCGCTCGAAATCAAATTATTATATATTTTTCTTATTATATTCAATAAACTGATTGTGGCGTTGTGATCCTTCTCTAATGAGACGATTACTCCAAAATATTTAGAAAGTAGAAACCGGAATAAGCCTATTCTGTGTAATAAAAGATACATTCTTATAACAATATAAATAATTAAAATTGCATCTTCAGTTGTTTTTTATTATGGTAAGGGTTGCCTGGAAGAATTCACAAAATTGTAGTTTCCTTTTTTGACTTTTATTATTGTTTAGTTTGTAACAACTATGTTTGCGTAGCATTTTCACGCGTGGTAGAGAAAACTTAGTGTCTAAACCTTCCTGTCTCCACTTTCCCCCATCTTTCTATCAATATACATTGCGTGTTGAGTAGCTAAACTAGACGCCGCGCTTTATCTTTTGTACCAGAGCTGAGATATGAATTATCCATACTTATAAATGCGAAAGTCTGTCTGCCTGTCAGGCTTTCACGGCTGGTCTACCGGTCCGATTTCGATGAAATTTAGAATATAACTAGTAAAAAATCCAGGGTCAAACATAAGCTACTTATTTTTTTAAAAATCTACCTCTAAAGGGTCGTAATAGGGGATGAAAGTTTAAAAAAAAATCTAAACCGCTTGACCGATTGTAATGAATTTTGGCATAAATATAGTTGGTAATTCTAGGTTAAACATAGGCTACTTTATTTTTCAATAATCCACCCCCGAGGGTTCACTACTTCGACGAGCGGGCCACTAGTTTTAAATAAAATCTTGAAGATCAAAATCCAGAGTGTCTCAACAATTGCTTCTCTCTGACTACAATGTATAGTGAGAAGCTAAAAAATAAAGGAAATTAAAAATTTAATTTATTAAATCGTATAACGAAATATTTTAAATAAAATATTTTCTTGAGTGGGAACCGAACCCATAAACATTCTATTTCTGTTGAAGTCTCTGAAAGTCCTCCCTTAGAGCTCCTGTAGTTCTTTCGGCACTTAATATTGCAAGTTTTAAATGTATGTATTTATATACTAAGAGAGAGTGGCCAGTCGTGGTGCAGCGGCACGAACGTGTGTCTAAACGACTGGTTGTGGGTTCGATTCCCACTCGAGGAGTGGAAATATTTAATATTTCCATTTCCTTCGCTCTGGTATCCGAGGCAAAGCACGAGGTTAAGTTCCGCCACTTAACACGCAATGCCTCCGAATTCGGCGGAAAGTGGGGAATGGAGTGTCTTAACACTAGGTTCCATTTGCCTACCCTGCTGTGTGCGGGATATAGCGTGAAGTAGAAAAATATATATTAAGAGTGAAATATATAATTAAAATATAAAAATATACAGAAAATATAGATATGTAAATGTAATTATAACCATGTCTATGGTAATCTATAAAGGAAGTCACGTGGATCTCTGATTGTTTTCAAACATGCCGTTGATTATTCCGGCCTTGTTAAGACAAATTATTCGTCGACAGAGACACAACTAGTAGAAATTATATTCTGGTTCTCATTTCTCTTTTATTGTTTTTGAATACATGATTTAAAAGAGATTTAAAGCTATGATATATTTAAAAGACTCTCAGAAAGGGCAATTAGCATTTAACTGTCATAAAAAATACATACAAATATATTATTTTGGTATATTTGCTTCATGCAAGTTCTCTTTTTCCTATGTTTAGCACAGACTTTGCTCGTTGGTTGTGCGGAGTTTAACGCCGTATTTTATTTTCTGTAGAACGAAAGACCACCTATGAAAGTCCTACAACCAAAATGTTTTTACATTAAATTTAAAGATAAAGATAATAAAAATAATCAAATGTAACCAAAGCCACTATTAACCATTTTCACCGAAAACAAACCGGTTTCGAAACATCCAGAAGTTTAACGCATTCTAATATTAGGCAGGCTAGCTACGTAGGTGATAGCTATATAATATTATATAGCTTAGCTTTTCTGTAATGCTTTTATAACTGTTTTGTAAGGGAAATTTAAAAAATGATGGGAGATTTTTACTCTTATATGTAATAGGAAGTATAACACATGGTTGGTTTTTATTACTATAAGAGACAGAGAACCTTTTTTAGCAACGGGCCATCATTCCATCCAGCTGTTAACTTTTTTGAGCAGGCCAATATCACATTTTTTAATAGTATAATAAAAAGAAGCCGGAAAATTATCTTCTGTAATAAAAATAAACTCTCGGCGTGTCCCACAAACTTATTAAGCGGACTATATGCGGTCCGAGGACCGGGGGTTGCGTACCCTTGCCATGCCATATTTAAATAACTTTTTCCTACAATTTGAACACGGCTCTAGTAGTTTAGGTTTCGGCTTTCGGAGGTGACTTCCGCCACTGAACGCTTAATGCCTCCAGAATTCAGTGGAAAGTGTGGATCGGAACGTTGGCATTGGCATTAGATTTCCTTTGTCTACTCTGTTGTGTGCAAGATACAGCGTGAAGCTAAATAAAGTAACTGCTAGAATATATCTATAGTATAGCATAGCTTCACAGTGCATAGACAAACTAAAGCTTTTGTAACAAGAAGCATGTTAACCTAATTTATGTGGAAATGTCACTTCGAAATGATATCAGTTAACTTTTTTACGACTTATATAAAACTTAGACAAGGTAAAATGCCTATTGGGCGTATATTTTGTTGTTGTTTTTCTTTATATTTAGCCTAAAGATGTTTTGTGTAGTTCCGCTTTTTAAAAGTCAAGGCCGAAAGCTCTTTTACTAGTAGAAATATGCCGCTGTTCGTCCAAATTGAAATTTATTGCCACTTTTATGATTTTAAATGTTTTAGAAATATATTTTAAATTGGAAATAGATTTATTAAAATAGTATCGTGGTGCAGTGGGTCGTCTGACTGTACACGCAATGATAGTGGGTTCGCTTCCTACTTAGTATGATTATATTTAAACTAATTTAATTTGTTTGCTCCTGTCAAAAATGCCGCGTTGAGATTTTACCACTCAATAATGTGTTAAATTCAATATTTTTAAGTTTAAAAAAGTAGGTTTTATCTAATCTAAAGAAATATCATTCTTTCTGCCTATCTTACTATGCAGAATAAACTTGAAGGTGAAAAATAAACAATCATTATTGGTTTTAGGTACAATTAAAATTTTAGCAAAAAACCATACATAGACAAATGACTGTTACTGACTTCCACATCAGCCTCTCTTATTTTGATGGGAATGAAACTTTAATTTACATAGAAACGTAGTTAAAAAAATCTTTAAAATCAAGTAACTTTTTCCTACGTGTCTAATCTCTCATATAAAAACTACCATTTAAAATATATTTTGATATATTATAGTTGTAAATTTCGGTGTTCTAACAAGGCATGTGATTTCGTCATACTGTCGTCGTTTAAAATAATGGCGCCTATAAATTGTTTATGTAACATCGTTACTAAGAAGCTACTAACTTATGTTAATAGTAAACCTACTGGTTTAGAGAAATATTGCGCAATCTATTGCAATGTATGATTAATATGTTTATTTAAATGATTTTTTTTTAATTTAATTAATAGTATGTATTAAAGATTAACTAGAAGTATGTATTAAAGCTCCCTATAGTCATTTAGGCAGAAGAAACCAGTGGTAAGGCACTCCGTTTCTGATTAAACTGTTTGACATATCAAATAGAGGATGCTTGATTAGGATCTGAATAAAAACGATAGTTATTCGATATATAAGTTCATTTTCCACAAAGGAAATTTAATATTGACAATCGAATTTATATACTTTGTCTCATAATTGTACTTGAACATATGGATGAAAAGTAGAGAACGGAAATACTTGTGAAGTATTATCTGCTTATATTAAAACGCGAGATTTAAACTAATCCCCTTACGTTTGGGGAACGCATGAGAAAATTTTTACATAACATAATAAAGTTTATTCATATCCATAGCCATCGTGGTACAGTGAGGCACCGCCTGATTGTAAACGCTATGGTTCTGGGATCGATTCCCACTCGGGGGTGAATGTTTATATACTATTTTCATTTCTCCGCTCTGGTACCGACAAAGTGCAGTATGAAGTTCCGCCACTACGCAATGTCTCAATTTCGAGGTAATAGAGAACAATAGAGTCTTGATACTATTTTTTCTTTAACTATAATAATATGTAGGAAAAGAAGCGTGAATATAAAAAAAGAAAAGTTTGACTTCACATATACATGAAACTATATCTTGGAATGTTTAGTAATATTTTGAATAATAATAAAAAAACTTCCATCTTTTCAGATTCTTTTAAACGACAAATTACTTCAGAGCAACGATAAGGACGGCGAGAAGTTCGCTCTCGACCACAAGATAGCCAACGGGGAGAACAATCGCGATCCCACCTCCAGCAAGTCCTGCGCCTGCTGACCGACCTAATCCTACCCAAGGCTAAATACTCTGCAGAATTATGATTTTTTTACTAATTTCGTACTTTATATATGCAATTTCTGGTATTTCAAATATTTTTTTGTATAGAATCTTTGCTCTTTTTAGATTTCATGTGTTGAAAATACTATTTTTGATTTAAACAGCCTAATTTAGGTCATATATTGTTTTAAAATTGTCCTAACAAACTTTTTATTCCATATTTGGTTCAAAGCAGTGACTTTTTCAACATTTCTTAAAATTTTAATCTTTAATTGGTTAATTACTAATAATATGTATATCTTGCAGTGTATTTTGAATATTTAAGTTACGAACGAACTTTATTTTCCGTTATTTGTTGTTATGTTACAGTTTACACATACACACATAGGATACATGTCCTTGCATGACATTCTTGTAAAATGGCCAAATATGCCTTTTTTTAAAAAACTTAACATAAAAACTAAGAATCTATATTTAATTTGAACGATTTCATTTTATACTGTTTTATAGCTTTAATATGTATTTGTTGGTTAACGTTCTTTTTTTTATTTTATGCTGGTAATTAGAATTATATGGATGACTTTGTTGTTCTAATTTGTTAGTGTAAAAGGATGTAAGTTACAAATGTTAAAATGCCTTTTTCCCTCTTTTCTCTATAACTATAAGGTCCGGTGATATATAAAATACATTTTGCCTTAGGGCCTTTGCATACGACGTTTATCTACGCAATTAACGCGACTAGAACAGATCAGAACGTTTAACGAACGGAAAACCGAAGTCACTGTTAGTTCGATCTAAATGCGCTGATATATAGCTAACATTGTAAATCTAGAAACAAATTTACAGCAACGTTTAAGAATGAATAATAAAAAAATATCTTTAATTTTGTCCACCATTTTGTTTTGCTTTATTTGCATTAAAATCCATTTAACACAATCGATACATTTTGTTAAAACGCATTTATAATGCGCAGAGTTACTCTCGCTATTAAAAATATCGTGTGGAGAGGCCCTTAGCAATGTGTATGTCACTATACGAATATCTATATTAATATATTTATTTATTAATATTTATTATATGCATTTATAATCCATTATTATTAAAAACATATTGGATTTCTGCACTTTTTCTACATAAGTTTTAGTAAAAAGATTTTCCTTCATTTATTAAATAATATGAGACAACATGTTCCACAGCTTAAAATTTATTATTTTTTAAGTTACATCCCTTTACACTAAATACATATTTGAAATAAGTTTTTATATAAAATTAACAAATGAAACGTTTTTACTCTGTGGCTATAAAAAGGCCTATAAAACTGTCACATACGAATACTAACAATTTACCATAAAGAAGATGTCAATTTTTCTTATTTCTTAATATATTGGTGCGTTATTTTATTAAATTCTTATAATATTAATATTGTATCTTTAATTTTAGCCGTACGATGTATCAAAGTGCCTCTTGATCGAATTTCTTACTACTTTGGTAGTTTTTAGTACGTAAGTCTTTTTTGAAAGTTTCGAGTGCCATTTTCGGCTTGAGTCATAAAATATAACATTATATTAGACTAGTATATAATATTTGTGTTATTCTATTGTAATAAGTATTACTGTATGAGAGCGTGTGAAGTTATTTTAAAGTAATAAAATGTTTTGACATTATAATGATCTTTGATTTTTCCTTTTTTTGTTAAGGTTAAATGGTCTAACAATAAGTAGGTACAGTATTTTTTTTATTCAATTGCTTAAACACTACAAACACCCGGTCTCGTATCCTTTTTTCCCTAATATCATTTGTTTACAATTCTTAAATTACATTGACATGCTACTCAAAACTAAAATGACGTTATAAATTACCTAAGTGAGTTATCCTATTATATTTATTATGCTTATTTTTACAATTAAATTAACGTTTAAGTCGTTATAAATATAGTATAGAATAGTAGGCTCACGCTATTTTCCGAGAGAATAGTGTTAAGAAACTCCGTTCCCACAGAATTCGGAGGCATTGCGTGTTAAGTGGTGGAACTTAACGCCGCGCATTGCCTCGATACCAGAGCGAAGAAAGTGGAAAAATAAATGGAAAATAGAAGAAAATGAAAATATTCCACTCATCTAGTGGGAATCGAACCCACAAGCTATGTGCGGGATACAGCGTGAAGCTTTATCTTATAAATCAGAGTGGTGAAATAAAAGTTATATGTAAGCATTCCCGTGGGTAGGAATCGAATGCACAACGCCACCCACTACTTCACGACGGACTCTAATATTATTAGTGCAGTTTCACCCACGCTTTTTCCGCATAGCAGTGTAGCCAGAAAGGATCTAGTTCCAACACACTGTATCCTCGACTTTCCGAATCCCTTTCCGTCCCGAAAATAAATGCAGGTTTAGTCGGAACATTGCGGATTATCTTATTTGTCAGAGCCAAAAAAATGTAAATAATATATAAATTGATCCTCTGAGTGGGAATCCAGCCCACAGCCATCGCGTTTACGCGATTCTCGATTCGCTGGGACATGGCGTCACGACGGCATAGTTTCATTCATTTTTTTTTAGCTTCACGCTGTATCCCGCACACAGCAGGATAGGCAGAGGGAACCTAGTGTCAAGACACTCCGTTCCCCACTTTCGTGTGTTGGGAGTGGCGGAAGTTAACGCCGCTTATTTTTTTTTCTAATTCATTAATATGAAAAATATTAGCTTTTAATACGCCAGAATTTGAGTTATTGAAATGAACCTTATTTCCTTTCTTTAATGGACAGGTTTTAAATAAGAGATCAACAGAAAAAATGTCTTCCCAGCCTGATTGATTACCGTATTGGTAACGGTCGTATTTGTCACACGACCACAACTACTAACCACATCTAACTCAATTAATTAAGTCTCGCTCGAGAATACATTGTTAGAATCAGAGGTGGAAATCACTTAAAAAAACACAAGTGTAGTTGATAACAAGTCCAAGATTAACACCGAAAAGTTTAAAAGCGAATGATCTACTGACTGCTGTCTTTTCATATATATAGGCTTCGTTCGCGAAAATGTCCTTTTCCGCTTACATTATATATTTTATTTATAGTACTGTTCAAACCTCTATTAATCTGGTGAAATAACTCAAATCATTTATTGTTAAGACAATTTTATCTTATATATATACAGTATATATATACTGGAACATATATATACTGCAACATATATTTGAAATGTAGAACGAGCTTTGATGAATTATTTTTGACGTTTAGTTTCTAGCTATAAGTAGCAATATCTGGTGACCGAGTTTCGCTCGGTATTTTGTTCGAGAAATTGTTATTTTGAAATAATGAATATAATAAAAAAATGACAAAATGAATAGAAATTACATTACAATAATGTAATAAATTAAAAAGAAAAGAAAATAAAAAATTGAAAAAAAATTAGACTGGATTGAGGCTCGAACCAGGGACAACCATAAAAAGTAATCAAAGAAGAGCAACCTCTCGCATAACTGAGCTATCACAACGTTGTCAAGCATTGCGAAATTAACACTCACATACTATTGATATATTAGCCGTTTCTTTAAATCGCCGAACAAGAGAAAAAGATGTTTTTTTACAAATGAAAAAATGAAAAATCGATCTATTTAGATCGATTTTTCTCTTCCACAGAATAAACTACTAAAAAGGGACCAGTCATGGAGCAAAGGCACAAAGTGTGATTGAAGCGGACACTATTTTCCCCACTTCCCGCCGAATTTTTCAAGCATTGCGTGTTAAGTGGCGGAACTTAACGCCGCGCTTTGCCTCGACACCAGAGTGAAGAAAATGGAAATACTAAATATTTTTACTAATCGAGTGGAAATCGAACCCACAAACAGTCGCTTTACACACTATGTGCCATGACTGGCCCTTATGAAATTAAATTAATGATAACTAAACATACTTATTCCCCGAGTGGTAATTGAACCTACAGCCGTCGCTTTACAGTCAGAGGCTCTTCCACTGCGGCACGACGACCTCAATAATAATTAAAGCAGTAAATCAAGTATGTCTAATGAAACAAATGTATTCAGTTGGGCTTCATTCCTTAAGTAAAAGCTTTTAACAGACTATATCGTATATTGAAATGACACAAGACTCTTAATTCACATGAAGAATTTTCAAACTATTCAACGATAAACTGTCATGAACAAGAATTTATTAAGTTAACCCTTAAAATTCTTTTGAACTCTTGCAACTCGATAAAATCGAAAGTCGGTGGTTAGAAAAGAAGCTTTGTCGTTAAGACTGAGAAACAAACTTTATTTCAATTCATCCATACTTATATTATTTGTCTTTCGTTTAATGTTTGTCTAATAATGTTTGTCTTTAATATTCGTTTAATAATGTCTGTCTTTCGTTTTTCTGTCACGCTTTCACGGCTAATCTACCGGTCCGATTTGGATGAAATTTAGAATTAAAGTAGTACAGATTACTGGGTCAAACGGCTAGTGTTTTTCAATAATAAACTTCTAAAGGATAGAAATAGCGGATGAAAGTTTATATGAAAAATCTACACCGCTTGGCCGATTGTAAATTCGAACCTGAACACAATTTTGAAAAAATTTATTTTTTTAAAACTGTGTTCAGGTTCGAATTTACAATCGGCAAAAAATATATTTAAAATAAAAATTTATTTAATTGAATATTTGTTTTATTTAAATAAATATATATATATATATATATATATATATATATATATATATATATATATATATATATATATATATATATATATATATATTTAAATAAATATATTTATAATAGAGATTGTGGATTCGATTCCCACTCGAGGAGTGGAAATATTTAATATTTCCATTTTCTTCGCTCTGGTATTGAGGCAAAGCGTGGCGTTAAGTTCCGCCACTTAACACGTAATGCCTCCGAATTCGACGGAAAGTGGGGAACAAAGTGTCTTAACACTAGGTTCCCTCTGCCTACCTTGCTGTATGCGTGAAGCTAAAAAAATAATATTCATAACATTATTAAGCTGCGATTTAGTCACTGTCATTGATAAAAAAGACTTTCTTAGAATTTGATATTAAACTCTAGATCAGACTAATATAGCGAGCTTTAATTAAATTAAAAGAAGTAACGAATCGAAAAAGTTTAGTTGGATATGAAAAAAGAAAAACCAAATGGATGGCGTTAATATATAATTTATTTTCAAGGTGCAGGTTAGACAAAATGCCTTTGATAATCTCTGGACTAGAACGTGGGATACACACAATGGATACTTGGACGGTTTTGAAGAAGCGCGGATTCGAATACAAATAGGTTATAGCTTCACGCTATACCCCGCACATAGCAGGGTAGGCAGAGGGAACCTAGTGTTAAGACACTCCGTTCCCCACTTTCCGCCGAATTCGGAGGCTTGCGTGTTAAGTGGCGGAACTTAACGCCGCGCTTTACCTCGACACCAGAGCGAGGAAAATGGAAATACAAAAAGGTCATATATTCTTAAGCCGAACGCTCCTGACTGAACTATAATACTCTATAGTAGTGTCATATTAGGTATTTAAACAATGATACATAGTCATTGGCCACTCTCTATGCGATCAGCAAACAATAAAATATATTAAAAATAAAATATATTAAAGTCAAGTATATAAAAAACATTTATGCATAATATATAAAATCCGGTGATCGAGCTGCGTTAGGTATTTCTTTAGAGAAGTCGTTATTTTGAATAATGATTACAATAATAAAATGATAAAATAAATAAAAATTACAATAAAAATGTAATAAATTAAAATAAAAAAAAATAAGAAATTGAAACAAAAAAAAATAAAAAAACTGAAACAAAAAAAAATAAATAAAAAACATAGTCTGGATGTCAGGATCGAACCTAGAACAAACCTTAAAAAGCAACCGCTCTTTCAACTGAGCTATCACAACGTTGTCATTGACAGTTATTTTAAAACAACAACCCATGTAAAGCCGTGGGTGAAAACTAGTTATGCTTCTCGAAGAATGTCAAATCCCGCGTTTATTCCGTAAGGCCTATATCGTATATCCGGTTAATAACGCATGCCTAAGCAATTAATCAATTTATTTATATAAATATGTAAATGTCTTGGGGCGTTTAAAATAAGATAAATGATCAAAAAATCTATAAAAATTGTTCTAACGAATTTCCTAATAGTTCAGCTATTAGAACTTTAAAATATGCTTAAGTATATTTAAGTTTCTTATTTTAAATCGAAAATATGTTACTCTTCAAATAAAAATGCACAGTAGCGAAGATACGCAAGATTTACAATATTTTGCAGTACCATTGCGTCTGTAATACATTTAATACACTAATTATGACTAATTCAATAATATTAAATAATATATATAACTAATTTATTATGCTCTGCCCACTCAATTATAAAACTAGCTTCTAATAAGTAAATAATTCCGTATTCTGAGCGCTATTGTCAAACTAAAATAAAGTACGTGAAGAATTAACAAATAATAACTTTAAAATTTATAAATAAAAGGAAAGTTTTTAACATAGATAGTTAATTAATAGAAAACATAATAAGATAAGGGTTATTTTATAATAAAACTCATATTAGTAAAATTATTGTGACTTTTTTATACTAAGAAGGCCAACCACAATCAGTCAATCAATGAATATATTTTAAGTCCTTAGTTAAGGTATATTAATATGTTCTTGTGTAAAATTATCTTATTCCCGCATAACGAGGTAGTCAGAGATGACCTAGTGTCAAGACACTCCATCCTCCACTTTCCACCCGAAATCGAAATATTGTATGTTAAGCGACGGAACTTAATTCTGCGCTTTGTCTTCGTACCAGAGCAAAGAAATGAAAATTTACATATAATAATTCCCTTGAGTCGGAATCGAATCCAATACCATCACGTCATAGTCAGAGTCGCTGTCCTTCACGGTCACGACGGCCTTTTTTAAGTATTAGAGGTATTTTAATATCTTTTCAAAGTGGGTGAAGGAGGTGGCCAGTCGTGGCGCAGTGGCACAAGCGTGTGACTGTAAACGACTGGTTGTGGGTTCGATTCCCACTCGAGGAGTGGAAATATTTAATATTTCCATTTTCTTCGCTCTGGTGTCGAGGTAAAGCGTTAAGTTCCGCCACTTAACACGCAAAGCCTCCGAATTCGGCGGAAAGTGGGGAACGGAGTGTCTTAACACTAGGTTCCCTCTGCCTACCCTGCTGTGTGCGGGATACAGCGTGAAGATATAAAAAAAGTACAAAATATATATAGTATATACCACGAGTCAACTGTGCGAGACACAAAAACGTGTTCATCAGCTTTCGAGATGGACACATCGATGAAATAATGAATGTGACGTACGAATACGGTGAAGTTATCGTGAAAGGTTATTTTTACTCCACTGATTTAAATATGTTTTGTTTTTTGTTTTACAGGTTGAGTTGGATAAGGAGATATGGGAAGAATGTTTTATAATTAAGCCACTTAAAAGTGTTTGTAACATTTTATAGTGTTTTTCACACACTTATAAATTAAAAAAAAACGTATTTTTATGTACACTTTTTAAGGTTTTGGGACCTTGCTTCAATTCATAGCATGTTATGTAATTTTTTTAAACAGGTAAATGTTGGATATTCCGTGCAATATATATAAAAAGGGTAATTACAATTAATTAGTAGCGTATTTTTTATAAAATTTTGCGTCTGATTGTGCTGTTACGGTGTGGTTCTCGCTCGGAAGAATGATTATGCTTCTGTTAATTTTATTCTTCTCTCTGGTACCTAAGAACACTTAACAAGCAATGTTGCAATTTCGGACGGAGAATGGATACCACAGTTACTTGATAGGTAATCTAGGTTCACTTTGTCTTTACTACTTTGTATGTGAGTAAAATGGCAAAAATATAAATAAAAGTAATCATAAATTTGTTACAGGAAAAGGGTGGAGGAAAATCTGTCCCGATGACTAATTGATTCTGTCGTCGAAGGTCTTTGGAGATATGGAAATAAAAAATATACTGTAAAAATCTTCTTATGTCTATTTTTTACTTACTTTATGTCTTTTGAACTTTCAAGAAAATCGTGACCCTTTTTTAAGTTTTAAATTATTGTTAAGTAACCTATTCATTAATTATTTACTTGAATTTTTTTTTTCGATAAGTCATGAAAATTTGATGACGGCGGACTTTGAAGCGTCTCATGGAAACCATCTGAATGCTACAATTAAGCAACGCGTTCACACATTGTACTCAAAAGTACTTAAACTCATTGTACTTTATTTACTTACCTAAGTGTGTAAATAACACTTTAAAAATCTTAGTAATTATTATTTAATTTATTTAAAACTTGTATTAGCTATACCGAATCTAACAAACGAACTTAAAAAGTTTATAAAAATAAAGTAAATCGTGTTTTATACATAAAATATATGTATATTAACTATTATTAATAGTAATCCATACTTATATTATAAATGCGAATATCTGTCTGTTTGTCTGTCACGCTTTTACAGTTAATCTACCGGTCCGATTTGGATGAAATTTAGAACAAAAGTAGTAAAAGTTACTGGGTCAAACATAGGCTACTTATATTTTCAAAAATGAACCTTCTTAGAGGTTGAAATAGGGAATGAAAGTTTATATGAAAAATCTACACCGCTTGACTGATTGTAATGAATTTTGTCATAAATATAGTTGATAATCAAAAATTAAGCATAGGCTAATTTATTTTTTAAAAACCCACCCCCGAGGTTTGCAATATAACGAAACAGATACATAGATCACGCGGCGAGGCCGCGAGTGGGCCGCTAGTAGTGTAATAAAAGAATGTCTGTTTGGCTTTATTTAGTAATATATTCAAATGTTACTTACATTACATTAGACGCGCCGTTGAGCTCCTCCACTGAACGCGCAGTTTCTTGAATTCCGGTAGAAAGTGGAGAACGGAGTGATTTGAAACTGGGTTTTCTTTGATAACTCTGCTTGCGGGAAAACGCCTGAAGTTGTATAAAATTGACTTTATTAATTTGTTACAGGTGAAGGTTAGAAAGCATATGTTAATATGAACAATAGATTCGATATCGACGAATGCTTCGGGACACACTTTATGAAGTATAAAAATAAAAACATATACGTATACTATAAAAAAAATATAAAAAAAAACAAAAATTAAATTGAAATTGTGTAAATTATGATTTTTTTATTATTACAACGAATATTATAGAGAAATAAACTACATATATTTTATTATCAAATATATTGACATTCGTTAAAAATCAAGTTGCGGATCGCCAAAAATGCACCGAATCGAATTTTGTTAATGAGTCTTTAAAAGCTGCTCTTTCAAAAGTTGAGATACAAGGTTTATAAAAATGTTTTAAAAAAATGTATAGTATACAATATTAACTTTATTGTGGTGTCTTTCTGTTTGTAATAATAAATATTTCATATTTTTTTACATATTATTGAATTGTGTTTCTTTTGTTCTCCATTTTAGAGTTTTGTATAAAGATTAATGATATTTATTACGCTAACAAATATTACAGGTTTCTTCTCCAGTTAACTCTGTCGTCGTTGGTAACTTAGCAACCTTTCTATTCTTAAGCAGTACATCTTTCCACTTACTATTCGGGAATATTAAAATGTAGCGCCAATTTTTTATCAAATTTACAAATCAAATCTATTTCAATAAACAAAGGAAACTTTTTCCAGTCAGTAGTTTGTTCTGCTGCTTGCAAAGTTTTGGTAAAACCCTTAAGTTACGAACGAAGTGTTTAAAGACAATACCTATAAGAATGCTTTAATGTTAATGCTTAAGATACTTTCTAAAAATAAAGAAACAATTAAAAAGTACACCATTTGTGGCCAGTAGTGACGGAGAGGCACAAAGTGTGACTGCAAAGCGACTGGTTGCGGATTGGATTCCCACTCCAGAAGTGGAAATAATTAATATTTCCATCTTCTACGCTTAACCCCGCGCTTTGCCTCTCGGCTCGATAACTTAAGTTCCGCCACTTAACACGCAAAATGCCTTCAAAATTTGGCGGAAATTGGGGAACGGAGTGTCTTAACACTAGGTTCCCTCTGCCTACCCTGCTGTGTGCGGGATACAGCGTGAAGCTAAAAAAAGTATACAACAACCTATATTAACAATATCATATAGATTTCGCAAGCAATGTTGGGTAATGTAACCAGTATTAATGAAAGTACCTGTAACTGCGTTAAAAGATAACGCATTTAAATGTAAATGAACTGGAAGCCTTTTATTTGTATTTGCACTGAGATTGCCTTTTTTTCTTATTTTATCAGGACATATATGTATAGTTCTTGATAAGCGCTTGTCTTCAACAGAGATGTGTTTTAAAATGTGATTAAATTGTTATTAAATGAAATGAATATTTAATAATTTGTTGTTTTCTCGATGGTGACTTAGTGATATATTGAAATGGATTCCAATGAGGTATGTAAATTATGTTTTTGAAGTTTTGAGATGCTGTGGGATGTAGAGTGGGTATTTTTCATAATAAGTACAGCATTTATTTTATACTATATTTGTGAATTATTATAATATAACTAAATTAAGAACGCTTGCTGCACTAGTTCAATTTCAAATGAATAATATGCATTTTTGTATAGTAGTTTAATTACTTAAGTGATATGAAAGTACCAGTTATTACTTATTATAACTTACAACTTACAATAACAGTATTTTAATTGACGCGCAAGTCTTTTGATAAATTTGCGCGTAGAGGTTACGAGCGAGTAGTGTTTTTTTTAAGTAATATTTAAAACTAAGTTAACAATTATTGTATGATATTTCAAAAACAATGTCTTTTTTCTCAATATCAGTGTTTTCCGTAAACTAAAGATGTTAAACTACAAGAAGTAAATACTTTTGCCATGCTTTGTCACTAAGCACACAGTATAGTAGAGTTAGATAGTATGATAGATAGATACGTAGGGCTTGCTATAGGTATGTTAGGAGAATATGAACTGTTGTTTATAGGATATATGTCGAAAACTATAATAAAGAATAGGCCCTTAAATATGAAATTGTCGTTTTAACCAAAGGTCTTCTTTAAATTAAAATTAAACTTGCATGGTCAGATTTTAGAGTGAAATTTTATTCACACGAAAACGATAATTCTAAATAAGAAAGAATGACAATTGGTTGTTTAACTATCGATTGTTTAAAGCATCGGAATCATTAATCAACTATCACCACTATTGTGTCACGATAATGCCAGATCTCAGCCTACTCAAGAAACAGTTGTAACACTAGATGACCTGCCGTTAAAAGCTATCCGCCATCATTTTTACTCGCTGACACTGTTATTAACAATTCATTATTCGTTAGTGAAGAAATTACATTAAAATTACAATTACTTCAAAATTAATTAGTTATTAAAGTTAACACTAGAATTAACAATGAATTAATTGTTAATTGTGATTTTTGCACAAACAAATGATCAAATGTTAATGTTAATTGGAATTAAGTTTGGCCCTATATTGCTCGCCGCAACTTGCCACCAATAAAAACTGTCGAATATCGACTGATGATATTCGATAATGCGATTGTAAAGCGAGTTTTGCGAGTATCGACTGTGGACTACCGGTAATGCAATAAAAAAAACAAAATACTATTAAAGTAAAGTAAATGCTGATATGCATTGACACAGTAGTTACTACATCCGTTGACGCGTACAATCCTCAATACCTTAGTGCCAATAGTGTAAACGTCACTTTATACAGAAGTATATGTAATGATTATTTTAATAGCTTAATGCATTTCTTTACCATATAAACGTTAAATGTGCGAAATTAATCTCTATTTAAGCACAACATCCTCCACCATTTTTGGCGTCTCATTAGTTTTTTCTTCATATGTATTATTATTTCAAATTGAAATAAAAAGAAACTCTAGAAAAAAAAAATATATAATTATTAAAAAAAAGTTTCTTACATTTATTTGGAAGAACCTTTTCTTGCAACGCACTTAGGTCCTTTTTCATTAAATTTAGAGAAATATTTAAAAAAACAACTAGCATGGTTTGATCTTTTGTTTTCGCGATTATTACACATTTTGAAATGAAACTATTTTTAACCGGATTAATCGCGTATATTATTGGTATTCGAAAATACATTTTTAGAAACCCGACGTTTCGAACACTTTACAGTAGTCCGTGGTCACAGGTAGACTGAGGTGGCATTCGTCTGTCAGTTGATACATTATTATATCAAACTACCGCCAACGATTTCTTAGTTGCCTCGCGTACTGCCCTGGATTCTTGCAGAATGAGCTGACTGTATCATGCCCTCTGGTGTGGTGATTTTGAGACTTCAAAGTTTTTAGAATTGGGTCCCAAGTGGTAGAAAGTTTCCAACCGTCTTCTCTATTGAAATTTGGATGTTTTTGTATTTCAATAGCCTCGCGGATCATTCTAGGGATATATCTATTTTCCCTAGCGAGGATATGTGGTTTATCAAACCTTATGTAATGGTTGGGCTTATCTGTAGCATGCTCACACACAGCTGACTTTGATGCACGCCCATTCTTGATATCGGAGATGTGTTCCTTCACCCTAGTACCGATGCTCCTCTTTGTTTGGCCAATGTAAGATAAGCCACAGTCACAGTCTAGTTTGTATACACCTGCACACTGTAAAGGAATATTACATTTAACTGGTCTCAAGAACTGGCTCACTTTTTTGTTAGGCTTAAATATAGTTTTTATCGAAGCTCTTCTTAAGATGTTGCCAATCCTGTCTGTAACTCCCTTCACATAAGGTAGAAGTGCTGGTTGTCTCTCCACTGTGAGCGGCTTGTTGGTCTTCCCACGACGCTGGCGGGGACAATGAGACCATGGTCAGTTTTGATGTCCAGTCGCTGTTCACCAGTATACCCATAAAGGACTGCATCAGGATTGTCAAGCGGAAGCTAGAGGAAAAACAAATGCCTATAGAATATCTTGAACTTTTAGAACACTGCTTAACATCTGGATATCTAGTGTTCAATCAAGAGTTCTATTTACAAATAGACGGCATTGCTATGGGTTCGCCTGTGTCCCCCGTAATAGCAGATATATATATGGAGGACTTTGAGGAGATGGCTCTCAGCACTGCACCCTGTCTACCAAGAATATATAAGCGGTATGTAGATGATACTTTCACAATTTTACCTACAGATAACATTTATATATTCTTAAACCATCTTAATTCTATTAATAACAATATCCAATTTACAATAGAATTAGAGGCAAATAATTCTTTAGCTTTCCTTGATGTTTTAGTAATTAAAAATCCCAATGGCACAGTAGGCCACACAGTGTATAGGAAACCCACCCACACTAATAGATATCTCAATGGTGAATCTCACCACCACCCTACACAGTTATCTACCGTTGGCAAATCTTTGTTTCAGAGAGCCCACCACCTCTGCGACGCTGAACACCTAGGGGACGAGCTTCGACAGGTGAAGAATGCCCTTCATCAGAACAAGCTGCCAGTTCCCCGCCAGCGTCGTGGGCAGACCAACAAGCCGCTCACAGTGGAGAGACAACCAGCACTTCTACCTTATGTGAAGGGAGTTACAGACAGGATTGGCAACATCTTAAGAAGAGCTTCGATAAAAACTATATTTAAGCCTAACAAAAAAGTGAGCCAGTTCTTGAGACCAGTTAAATGTAATATTCCTTTACAGTGTGCAGGTGTATACAAACTAGACTGTGACTGTGGCTTATCTTACATTGGCCAAACAAAGAGGAGCATCGGTACTAGGGTGAAGGAACACATCTCCGATATCAAGAATGGGCGTGCATCAAAGTCAGCTGTGTGTGAGCATGCTACGGATAAGCCCAACCATTACATAAGGTTTGATAAACCACATAGCCTCGCTAGGGAAAATAGATATATCCCTAGAATGATCCGCGAGGCTATTGAAATACAAAAACATCCAAATTTCAATAGAGAAGACGGTTGGAAACTTTCTACCACCTGGGACCCAATTCTAAAAACTTTGAAGTCTCAAAATCACCACACCAGAGGGCATGATACAGTCAGCTCATTCTGCAAGAATCCAGGGCAGTACGCGAGGCAACTAAGAAATCGTTGGCGGTAGTTTGATATAATAATGTATCAACTGACAGACGAATGCCACCTCAGTCTACCTGTGACCACGGACTACTGTAAAGTGTTCGAAACGTCGGGTTTCTAAAAATGTATTTTCGAATACCAATAATATACGCGATTAATCCGGTTAAAAATAGTTTCATTTCAAAACTAGCATGGTTGATAATAAAACGGTATTCGCGAGTAAATTAGCGAGAAGAGTTTTTCAGTACTTTAAATTTGGGACTTGCGGTGCGGTGCGGTGCGGGTAGAGAAAAAATAACGTTGACATTGATAGCGCTAAGTAGCGTAGAGTATAAAAACAATCTTATCTCTAATGCTCTAATGGAACTTTTTTCTAACCAATTTAAGACTACTTGTTTAGGAGAAAAAAAATAAAATTAAAAAACGTAAATTAAAAAGTTTAAACAACATTTTATTCTGGAGATTTTCATTTCCTATCACGTAATAGGCGGAAAATAAGTACAGATAATAAATAAAAATATATACAGGTGTCAAATAAGTCCTTTGAACTGAAAAAATACAAAAAAATATATGTATAATTTTTTATTTATTTATAGTTTAGTAATTAACATTTTTAAAAAATCGCTTCATCTGTTTCTGCTCCATTTTGTTCTTGTAAACGACGACTGCATGCGTGGACCAAAATTCGTTATAAATTTTTAATATTAAAAAAAAAAGGTTTTTATAAAGAAAAAATAACAAGTAGGTCATTTTTATATAAAAAAATGTCTATTATCTCTGATTTTTGACTATTCTGACATTAATGCAACCTGGACTTGGGGCCAGTCCTGGAGCACAAGTACAAAATGTGAATTTAAAGCGATTGCTTGTGGATCCCAGTCCAGTCAGATGGAAATATTTAATATTTTAAAACTGAATGTCTCGAATTTACTCTGCCTAATGTTAGAAGGCGAGATTTCAATTTAACAATTAAAGGGGAAACACTCCCCATGGCAGAGGAAACAGTTTTCTTAGGCTTTCTTTATTGATCGTAAGCTCCAGTGGAATTCTCACCTTAAAACACTTGCAGATAAACTCAGCTCTGCCGCGTTCGCGATTAAAAAAGTAAGACAAATGAGAGACATTGACACTGCCCGTCAAGTTTATTTTAGTTATTTTCATAGCATTTTATCATATGGAATGCTATTATGGGGAAGTGCTGCAGAAATTAATTCAATATTCATTCTTCAAAAAAGAGCCGTGAGATCCATCCATACCTATATTATAAATGCGAAAGTCTGTGTGTTTGTCTGTCACGCTTTCACGGTAAATCTACCGATCCGATCTGGATGAAATTTAGAATGAAAGCAGTAAAAGTTATAGGGTTTAACATAGGCTACTTATTTTTTCAAAAAACAACCTCTAAAATAGGGGATGAAAGTTTATATGAAAAATCTAAGCCGCTAGACCGAATGTAATTAATTTTGGCATAAATATAGTTAATAATCCAAGCTTAAACATAGGCTACTTTATTTTGTAAAAATCCACCCCCGAGGGTTGCAGTACAACGAAACAGCTTTGTAGTTAACACGGCGAAGCCGCGATCGGGCCGCTAGTTTATAATATAAGAGCCAGAGATTCTTTGCGAGATGTTTTTAAAGACATAGGTATACTTACAGTCGCCTCACAGTATATATACTATAATAGGTATTTTATTTATCCGACAACATGTTCTGTGCTTTGCTAAAAACAGTGACATACATACTATAGGAACAAGAAATAAAAATAAACTTGTAACGCCACGTTATCGTCTCCAAAAGGTAAATAAATCTTTTATGGGTCAGAGTATACGCATATATAATAAAATTCCACAGCTTGTTTTAGATTTACCACTAGAGAAATTCAAAATCTTTGTAAAAAATACTTTAATAAGTAAAGCTTATTACTCTGTAGAAGAGTATTTAAAGGATAAAAATGCGTGGAATTAATCTGAATAAGTCCAATGCCGGTTAGCTACCATTGTATCAAATAATAAAATTGTAATTTATATATTTGAAAAGAGCAACTGTTGAGTTTCTGGCCGGCTCTTCTCAGCAGAACTGCCTTCCGAGTCGGTGGTAGCTTTATGTACATTTGACGATTCAAAAGTGCTTACAAAAGTCTATTTGAATAAAGATATTTTGAATTTGAATTTGAATTTTTCATTTTCTTCGCTCTGGTTTGGAGGCAAAGCGCGGCGTTAAGTTCCAGCACTTAACATGCAATGTCTATAGAATTCGAGTGTCTTAACACTAGGTTTACTCTGACTATCCTGCTGTACGGAATACAGCGTGAAGTTCTAAAAAAAAAGAAAAAGATAAATCTTTAGTGTTTCGTAAAACTGTTTTTTCCACTCCGTATTATTAGCGTAGGTAAATTACACTTATAATTTGTTTTTTTACACCTCACCCTTTTTCCTTTTGCCAGCCAACCCAGCCAAGACACTCCGTCCTCCACTTTTCGCTCGAAATTGAAACGTTACGTAGCAAATGGAAACAATTTTGTCTTTGGTATCAGAGTGAAGAAATGAAAATATACATATAATCATTCCCCCCAGTGGAAATCAAACACAACCATCGCGTTAACAGTCAGGCGCTGTTCTACTGCGCCATGATGACCTCAAATTAGCAATATAAATAGTATAATGCTAAATAAGCTATTTGTTCTATACACTCCATATTTGTGCTATATTTTCATTGAGATGTCACGCGTCGTACTTATATTTGCATGATGTAAATGTTTGATACCTAGATGATTACAAATGTCTATTTACAGCATACGATAGGCACATTGACACATATACATGTGTCTTTAAAAGCTATTTTGGGATAAAAAAAATATTTTTACAAATTGTTTAAAAGTTTAGATGGTTCTAAGAAGCTCACAGTTGAGCTTCCTGAGCTTCGCTTCCGCTTGGTTCAAATTCTATATTGTTTCTAAAAGCGTTTTTATTATACACACACACTCAGGTGTAAATAATTCTTGTATATTTTTTTTTTTAAAAATGAGGCCTATAAAGTAGGAGGTTCGATTGCCACTTGGAGTAACGATCATAGGTTATTTTCATATCACCGCTCTGGTGAACAAGACAAGTCGCCGCATTGAGATCCCCCACTCAACACGCAATGTCTCGATTTTGGGCGAAAAGTGAAGAAAGGAGTGTCTTAACACTAGATTTTCAGAAAAAGAGTGAAAATAAGAAAAAAAGCAATATTCTAGTTCATTTTTGGTAATAATTACATTTAAAATTATTAATTTATTCGGATACTTAAGTATTTGCAAAACGTACGGCGTTGAGTTCCGCAACTTAAAACGCAATTTCTAGTCTTGACGTCAACTACGTCTATGTATACTAATCAAATAAATCTAGTTCTATGTTCTAGTTATCAAAAAGTGCGGATCATGTGTCGTTAGTGACTTAAATTTAAAACAAATAAAAAGCTTCTTAAAGTGAAGCACATAAAAATATTATATTTGACATTCAAAAGGCTCTGCTCCTTTAGATACGTTGTCAGAGATAAGGACGAAATAAGCTTACAAATCTTTTTTATTTGCGTTTTAATACTAACAGAATGATTTGTAAAATTTTAATAACGTGTTTAATAATAACGCAGTTATCATTTTTTAAAAATCTCATGTAAAACGTGCTTCTGTCACTTTTTAAGAAAAGGGCAAATTAGAGTGGACAACTGAAATAAAAACAAGGACTAAGTAATATAGTTTTGTAAAAATAACAAATTTCTTTCAAAAACAAAACTGACGCTTATTAAACAACTTTGGGGCAGGTTTAGAGTACAAAAAAAAAAGATTCGTTTTCCGACTGGCTCGCGACCACTATCAAGTCAAAGACGAACCGCCAAGCATCTGACGATGTCTTCCGGTTCGATGGCATGTAAGTCAATTCTCTCTAATCCCACCATCCAGATCCTTTCTCCCTCCTTCATTTCCAAGGCCGGCAACTCATTTCCACAATTCCTTTGACTTTGTGGATGTCCATGGGTGAAACCACTTACCATCATCAGATGGTCCTTCTGCTCGTTTATCTCCTTCACTCAATAAAAAAGGGGCATTTAAAAATATTTTCTCATTATTTCTCGTCGTCTCATTGTAAGTCTCGTATTATGATCAAGTAGATCATAATAATGTTTTAAAATAATTGTATACCTGTGTTCCAAAATATATTTTGGAATACCTAACATTTCGTTCACTTTACAGTAGTCCGTGGATATTTACTGGGCAGTCAAATAGTTTCATTTCAAAATTCGTGATAAACAAATAAATGTAAAATTTGTATAACTTTCTTACATTAATTAATACGCAGGTGAATCTTAATAGCTTCACCTCATTTTTTATAATGGTTTTCTATATTTCTTTTAAAAAAATCATTATAATAATTGAGGTCTCTATCGAAAATATTTAACCTGCCAAAAGTAATAGCTCGTGAAAGTCTAACTCTATATGTGGGTTCAATTCCCACACGGGGGAATCATTTTTATTAATTTCTCCGCTTTCGCCACATAATAAACCACGGTACTTGAGTTCCTCCACTCAATGCGCAGTTTGGATTCAAAGAAAGTGGAAAACGGAATGTTTTGACACTAGGACACTCCCATAAAATGCTGTGAGGGAAAAAGCGTTTTTAACTTTTATTTATTTCTTTTTGTCTATCATTAAAGTTAACATTCGTGACGGACAACACAATTATCGTTTCTTAAAAACCATTTACGATGCCTTAGAGGTCATCAAATGCACCTTAAGGTATGTTCGAGCCGGCAATTTCAAAATAAGTAAAAAAAATAATTGATTTAGAAACAGTCGTTAGTTCAGACTATTATTCAAATATTATTTATAGATATTATTATAGTTTTGTACGTGTTCTTCGTCATAAAATAGTTTTATTCAATTTAGAGATTTTCTTAATAAATTATATGTTGGGTAGCCTGACAGAAAAATATTTTAAATATGATTAAATATTAAATAATCCCTCAGTGAGGAAACTGAAGTAGCCTTCAGTTTAAAATGAGATGTTTCATGTTTAATATGTTAAATAAGAGATTTACCTCCATTGAAAGTTAAAATATACCTATAATAATTCTAAAAAACATTTAGAAAACGTATAAAAATTTGAAAGCTGCTGGATTCGAGCCCGCGCCTTCTGAATACCGTCCAGGCGCTCTCACCGCTGAAACATGCGTTCTACTACAAGCTGCATCGAAATTCTTATACCCTTTATTAAAACTTATTTTTGTTGTTAGCATCTCTGTTCAATTTTCCTAAGTGTGGAATAACACTTTAAAAATGTTTAAAACTATGATCATTCTGATTTTAATAAATGAATCTGTATATAAACAAAACAAAATCCTAGATCACTTATTCCACTTTTCATACACTTGGTGCATAAAACTAATTCCATACATTTTGTTAGAATAGATTAATGGAGCCTTTAAATATATAATGTTTGTTTTTCATTTATTTTTTTACAGAAGTGACTCAAACGTGAGTAATAATGAGAACTAAAAAATCAAAAGTTCAAATTGAGGCCAGACGTGGCTTGGGAGCACAAAGTGTGACTGTAGACACAACTGGTCGTGGGTTCGATTCCCATTTGAAGGATTAAAATATTTCATATTGCATTTTCTTCGCCAGAGCGAACTCAGAGCGAAAACACCACAGTGTCGGGGTTTACCCCGACACTCTGGTGTTTTCGATTTAGCACGCCGGTCTAATGAATGTTTTCGATTTAGCATTTTGAGGTCCCAGTACCCTGGCAATGAAAATAATTTAAATATAAATATAAAGGCAAAAGTCCAAAAAAGCATATCCAAAAAACAATGTAATACTACTAGTAACAAAGCTAACTCTAATTTGAATTAAATTATAGCAGCTTACAAAATCATTATACTCGTATACATACATGTCGCCTAATCTACGGTGCTAGTTTAACATATGGCTTTTTAATATGTGACTTTTGAATATAACATGAGTGTACAATTTTCTAACGGCTATAAATCTGTTTTCGGGGCCTTAATAGCCATTGTTGAATAACCTGTAGGGCCATCAATTATTTGTTACGCTAAATAATAGGCCTGTCGTGTGATTAGATTGAGTAAAAAGATTTATTTATATAATATCCATTTTTGTGTTTTTATATGAATATTTTTTTAGGCTTCGTGTAGGTATGTGTATTTGGTAAGTAATTAATATTTAAATGTGGGAGCGTTTTACTGTAGATAAAAGTACATTATAGTTGTGTTATATTATAATGTATATATGTAATTACACATTAATTATTTTAATTAGTAAGCATTTTACTGTGTAGCAGGGTAGGCGGAGAGAACGTAGCATTAAGATACTCCGTTTTTCGCCTTTCGTTTGAGTTTAAGATATTGCGAGTTAAGAAGTGGAACTGTTTGTTGCACCTTGTCATAGAAAATACATTTTTCTAATATTATCAGGATGTATTAAGATGCACAGCTTCTGGGTTTGATTTTTGCCAACTCAGTCTAGATATGTAAAAAATAGTATCGTTTTCTTTTTAAAAGATATCAGTAACAATTTTTATATAAATTCAATTTGCTTCAATGCTTATACATTGTTTAGGACGAGTAAAGTATATAAAAATGTATAAAAGCTTTAAAGCAGCAAGTACCAGAATCTATTCTTATAATACTTCGAAGCATTCTAAGCCAGGGATGATCAAATCTTCTTCCTTCGAGCCGCACGGGACTTAATAACTTTATGTGGCCTTGTAGCCATTTAAATACAATTTACAAATAATTTTCCGCTAAAAAAATTCAAAGATTTATTAAATTCAAAAATTGAATAGGCCTGTTACTAAAAAGGTTTCTCACTCCTTCTCCAGGCAGTTAAGTATTTCATTCTTAGCGAGCTTTAGTAGTTATTATCTAAAATAAACATTTGACTTCAGGCTACTAACGGGATACCAAGAGATATTGTAATAAGCGTCGAAGATTTAACGGTTTGGACTCCGGAAAAAAAATCATGGTGGAAGAGAAAACCAACTAAACCCGCACAAGTTATTTTAAGGAATAGTAAGTTTACAATTATATAAAATTGGAAAGAGTTCCAGCTTCTCGCTTTGTCTCGCATAACAGAGTAAATAAACATTGGGTGATGAGTGGCAGAACATCACGCTGCGCTTGTCTCACTAGATCGAATGAGAAAATGAAATTAGTTTATTTTTTTAGCTTTACGATGTATCCCACTCACAGCAAAGTAGGCAGAGGGAACCTAGTTTCGCCGAAATTTCGACGTGTTAAGTGTCGGACCTTAACGCCAAGCTTTACCTCGACACCAGAGCAAAGAAATATGAAATATTAAATATGTCAACTCGTCGGGTGGGAATCGAACCCACAACGCGAACTGTGCCAAAACTGTCCCCATGACAATAATTTAAAGAATTATTCATTAATTTAAACAATATTTTCGCGAGCAGGAATTGAACTCACAAGTGAAGGCGCTCAGTCAGGCGCTGTTCTATTACCCCACGATAGCCTTTAAGAGTGTAGTGGGTAAAATTATTATAATCATATAATTAGTATCACGATTCTCACCGCTACGAGATTACGAGAAAAAACGTGACCCTAAAACTAGTTAGTTAACATATCTGTAAGTTCAGATTTTGTTAAAAATTGACCATAAAAAGTCTATCTTCGATAGGCAATTATGGTGATTTCACATAAATAATTTATTTTTTTACTATACCATCAGAATACTCTACAGTTAATGTTTGCTTTAATTTTAAGTTTTAAGTTAGTATATACTTACGCTATCTTCTTAAAGTTTCAGTTTGTATGAGAACAGGAGAATTTGCTGCTATAATTGGGCCGAGGTAAGATATGTTAATTTTAAAAATAAATATTTTATACCGGGGTGTTAACATTTTTTCTAAGTTTGTGAGAAAATTCAAGATTATAAAACTCAAGCCCATAGACGAGTTCAGATAGACACGTACTAGCTGCGGCACACTAAAAATTACCTTTATAGTCATTACGTTTCATGTTTTTTTTATTCATGGCGGTTAGACGAAGATAAACTACTGTCGATATTCCCCGTTCTCCAATGTCGGCCGAATTCATATAAATATTGCAAGTTTAGTGGCGAAACTTAAGTCCGTCCCTTGTCTTGCACGAAAGCAAAGTCTTCGACAAAAGACAAAAAGCCGCCTTAATGTAAATAGTTTTCAAATATAAACATCCCTCTGGGCGGGAATCGAACCTACAAATTGCGTTTGCGAGCCCGCTTCGAATTATTATATTTAAATTGTCGTCATTCCTAGACAAAGCGTAGCGTTGAGCTCCGCTGTTCAATAAATGTCTCAATTTACGGCAGAAAGTGGAGTGGTATTTTTATTTCTCCGTTCTTATAAACATGGTTCAAAAGTACGGCGCTAAGTTCCGCCGCTTAACTCGCAATGTCTCCGAATTCAGCGGAAAGTTGGGAACGGAGTGCCTTAATATTAGGTTCCTTCTGCCTACCCTGCTAAAAATGATACAGCGTGAAGCTAAAAATAAGTATGATATTGAGTGAATACTGCCATTCAAAAGTACGTATTAAATTCTGACAGAAAAGAGAGAGTGTTGTGTCTCAACACTAGTTTCTCTCTACCTTCCTGTTATTCTAATAAAAGCTAAAAACCTATTTTTTGTGTAGTGGTGCAGGAAAAACAACTTACTTGGTGGCATTAGCTGGTAAAAATACTCTACCAAGTAAAGGAGTGGTCAATATAAACGGTACTAATGTGCGAGAGTTACAAGGCTTCGTTGAGGTTCTGCCGCAGTTCGACGTCTTCATGGAGAGGTTGACTGTAATGGAGCATTTAATTTTTATGGTTAGTAAGTAGCTATTTATATTTGTTGATATATTAACTATCGCTTAAGTTATCGACAGGTTGACTTAAAATTATTAAGTTGAGTAAAGATAAGTGCCAGCCGTGGCGCAGTGGCACAAAGCGACTGGTTGTGGGTTCGATTTTCACTCGAGGAGTGGAAATATTTAACATTTTAATTTTCTTCACTCTGGTGTAGAGGCAAAACGCGGAGTCAAGTTCCACTTAACACGCAATGCCTCCGAATTCGGCGGAAAGTAGGGAACTGAGTGTCGTGTCTTAACACTAGGTTCCGTCTGCCTACTCTGCTATGTGCGGGATACAGCATAAAAGTAAAAAAAAGAATGAAGATAATAGCACTACATTATTCTATTATTCGTGCAGTGAGTGGAGAAGCGTCTGACTGTAAATCCGATAGTTGGGGATTTAATTCCAAACCGGAGAAATTATTATATGTTATGTTCGTTTGTCCATTTTGGTATAAGATATAATAAGCTCGACCTTAAATTTGGCTGATTTCGAACGGGAGTGGAGAATGGAGTGTCTCGACACTAGGTTTTCTCTGACTACCTTGCCATGTGGGAAAAAGTGTGAAGCCATAAAAAATGTCAATGCCTTCATATTTCTCTTGGTCAAAATTAGATAAATAAGTCATAATTATATTTTAAACAAGCTTTCTGTTCAAACAATCTTTATGTTCCAGACAGAAATGAAGCTAGGAAGTATCAAAAATTATTCACATAAGGCTATCCTAAAATCTTTGATACACGAACTAAAACTAAAAATGTTAGAAGATTCTCCTATCAGCTCACTATCAGGCGGTGAACGAAGATTACTTTCCCTTGCGACTCTAGTAAGTAGTTCTAATTTTATATAAGCTTTATGACACTAAGAATTAATTTGCGCAAAATATTTATTTATTTTAATTTATTTTAGTATTTCGTCATTTTAGTTGAAAAAACTGCACTGTTAAAAGGTATGGTAAGACAGTAGTATGGTAAACGTATGTAAAACAATCGACGTTTCGGTCTGTATGTATGACAGTATACGAACCAGTAATGGAAATACATGTTTTTAAACATACTCATTTCCCTGACTATTAAATTTATACAATTGACAACCGTTTGAAGGCTTTATTTGTTATATAATTGAAGAATATAGAAAAGTATATATTATACGTTTCTCCGTCATAGGTCCCAGAGTTTTAACAAAGCAGATGGAGAAACAGTTCAGTGTCAAAGCACAATGTTCCATATATTTGGCCCAAATTCTAGTTTGCTTTGTCTTACTAAAGTACAACAATGACAATAAATAAACCATCATTTTACAGTAAAGATCATACCCACAACCAATACGCTTAAAGCTAGACTACTGTGCCACAATGACCTTATTATATCTTAAAAAAATATTATTTTTTTAGCTTCACGCTGTATCCCGCACACAGTAGCGTAGGCAGAGGGAATCTAGTGTTAAGACACTCCGTTCCCCAAAAATAATCGAAAATTTAAAATAAACGACTGGTTGTGGGTTCGATTCCCACTCGAGGAGTGGAAATTATATTTCTATTTTCTTCGCTCTGGTGTCGAGGTAAAGCGCGGCGTTAAGTTCCGCCTCTTATCATGCAAGCCTCCGAATTCGGCGGAAAGTAGGGAACGGTGTGTCTTAACACTAGGTTCCCTCTGCCTACCCTGCTGTGTGCGGGATACAGCGTGAAGCTAAAAAAAAGAAGTAATCACTTTTTTAAATATCATATTTTAGTTATTATCAAAACCCCAAGTTTTAATCTGTGACGAGCCAACGACAGGCCTAGACAGTTACAACGCAGCCCTAGTAATAGGTGTGTTAAAGAGTTTGTCAACGTGTGGCAAAATTGTGATCTGCTCAGTGCACCAGCCTTCGTCGGATTTGTTTAATGAATTTAATGCTGTGTCTTTAATGTCGGATGGGAGATTACTGTTTCATGGATCAAAGGATGAATGCAAGGATCTGTTTGAAAAGTAAGTCTTTTAATATATGATTTGTAAAATTTTTAGTGCAATGTGTAATGGTAAATAATTTTAACTCTCTTTTTAATAAGCATGGTAAGCAGAGAACTTAATGTAAAAAGCACTCTGTTCTCTGCTTTCTGCTCGACATCAAGAATATGTTGAGTGGCTTATTTTATAGCCGTGCTTTGTTTTACCAGAGCGGTAAAATGAAGATAAATGAAATATAATTTTCCCCTAAAATTAAGATAGAAACTACAACCAGTCGTGTTGATCATTAGACGCTATGCGAATATAAAACGAATGATTGTACGAAATGACGTATGAGAATATAAAAAACATAGAAATGATAAAATCGATACGTTTTGAACTTTACATATTTCTAACTGATTCCTACAAGTTGTTAAAGTTTTATGATTTCATTTTATAGCGTACTAGTAAAGACATACTAATATAAATTAGTTACGAGTCCACTATCTGACAGAAGTTTTAAGTCAAAATGCCTACAAAAAGCTATTAAAAGCATAAAATCCCTTCAAATATTAGATCGTAGAGGTCATTGTGGTGTAAAGTGATATCGTCTGACTGACGCGAAGGTTGTAAGTACGATTCCTACTCGAAAGAGAAATCCAAATAATATAAAATATTATTTTCATTTTTCTACTCAGATACTTAAGACAGCGTGGTGCTAAGTTCCCATATGACGGTCTCGATTTCTGGCAGAAAGTTTAGAACGGAGTGTCTTGACACTACATCTTGTATCTGAATACACTGCCATGCAGAAACAAGCGTGAAGATATAAAATAAAAATATCCATAACATATAGCCAAATAAAAGTATTAAAATATATATTGGGGCCAGTCGTGGCGCAGTGGCATGAGCGTGTGACTGTAAACGACTGGTTGTGGGTTCGACTCCCACTCAAGGAGTGCAAATATTTAATATTTCCATTTCCTTCTCTCTGGTATCAGAGGTAAGCTCCGCCACTTAACACACAATGCCTCCGAATTCAGCGGAAAGTGGGGAACGGAATGTCGTTACACTAGGTTCCCTCTGCCTACCCAGCTGTGTGCGTGATACAGTGTGAAGCTAAAAAAAAAAAAAAAATAGTAAAATATAATAGTTTTAATATATACAGTGTCGAAACATATTACGCAATCAAGAGATTCGACAAAAGAGTAATTGTATCAAACTTTAGAGAACATCACACTGCGCTTAGTTTCATTAATCTATATGACAGAACAATAATGGGCCATTCAAAGTTGCCTCCATTGAAATTGTTTCTGTGTTAGTATGAATGAGATACAGGAAATGCCGACAAGCTTTTACAAAAGGTAGAAGCTGCGTGACTTAAAATGAGTCTTAACCAAAAACTTAATGAGTTTTTAAATTTGTTTTCCATTTTAATAACCTTTAATTTAACAATTAGTGGCCAGTAGCTTTTACTATCCAGTACATATGAAGTCTGTACTTGGGCGAAAAGTGGAAAGCAAAGTGTCTTACTGGTGGTAAAGTTGTATTCATTTTTTCTAGTCGAATTGCGTAACGTTAGATTGCGAAAGACAAAAAATGCATTAGATGTGTCAAAAATTATTATATTGAATATTAAAACCGAAATGATCACTTTAAAATCTGAGATAGGTTAAAACACATCAGTAATACAATAAACTAATAATACAAATATCATACAAATTGGAAGGAATGTCACGTAAGAAGAATGAGGACTCGCAGAGGACCTGTATGAAGAAGTTGATAAAAGTGAGGCAAAAGAAGTATACAGGGCCTTTGGCACTGACCTTTTTGACTCCCGCTAGGGAAAAACCATGAAGCTAAAAAATATCTAATAAATAGAAATTTTTATAAGTATCACTGTCAGCAATAAATCTGTATATCACAACTGCTTTAAAAAAAAAAGAAATCCCGCCGAGTTTCTTGCGCCGGTTCTTCTCAGGTCTGAGGCATTAACTTTAGTGAAGCGGTGGTAAACTATTTGACGTATTTAAAAATGAAGCATGTAACTTCTTATTTTGAATAAAATTATTTGACTTGACTTGACTTGACTTGACTGTATAAAAGGACATACACGCTATGCATTGCTAGGCAACGTGACTTTTTACACAAACGCATAAACTAATCATATTAAAACCTAATATTATTTTTTGTTAACAGAATGAACCTCCGCTGTCCGCTTAACTACAACCCCGCTGAGTTCTACATCAAGGCCGTGTCCATGGACTTCGATAATAAATGTTTAGTTGGTAACTACCCACCAGCGGATGACGAAAGAACTGGTTGTGTACGACATACCAGGTACTCCGTTTACACTAAATCGTTACGGCGAATTTTAAAAAATAATACAGATTAATAAATTAAGTCGAAAACGTTGTATTTCTAAAGAGAATACAATATATTATTAACAAAATGAACTAAACAATTTTACATAAATAATAGAAATGGACAATATCTTTTGAATTTATCTAATTTTTACGTATTAAAATAAAAAAGAGGTATAAAATAATTATAGATTATTAAATAATTTTCATACAAATTCGTGGCCAGTCGTGGCCTAGTGGCACAAGCGTGTGACTGTAAACGACTGGTTGTGGGTTCGATTGCCACTCGAGGAGTGGAAATATTTAATATTTCCATTTTCTTCACTCAGGTGTCGAGGTAAAGCGCGGCGTTAAGTTCCGCCACTTAACACGCAAAGCCTCCGAATTCGGCGGAAAGTGGGGAACGGAATGTCTTAACACTAGGTTCCCTCTGCCTACCCTGCTGTGTGCGGGATATAGCGTGAAGCTATTCGAATGTCACTACGTTAAACAATTACATATATTTTACGCATTGTCAGAATCGGTCTGACTATGCGTAAGAAAGCCTAGCGTACGAATTATAAACATGGTGTGTTGAGTGACGGAACTCAGCGCCGCGCATTCTCAGGAAACTGCTAAAGATGGCTAATCGGAGCAATAAATATAATTTAAACATAACCAATATTGAACATATCGTAGCGTTATATTAAAAACGTAACAAAACCTAGTCGTGTAAACTTTTTCTTCCATTTCCATGAGGTAGGCTCATCTACGTATGTATGTATAAGTTAGACGGTAATCTATTTTACCACGGCCCATAAAAACTTAAGGTCAACGAATTATTTCATAATATTTGTTAATACTTTTTATATGGAAGGTATGAGGCGATTTTTTTGTACTAATAACAAACTAAATTGCTAATCTTTTAGATTAAAAAACTGTCACATGTCTATATACGATTTGCTTTGATTGAATAATGTTGTGCAACATGTGTCTTGGAAGTAATTAATTATAATAGACAAAGTATATTTTTAATTGGAGTAATATTAAAAAAGAGATCCAATTATTTCTTCATGTTATTTTTCAATCAATACTTTATATATATTTATGTGAAAATCTGTTTGCCTGTGAAGCTTTCAAGATTCTACCAGCGCGATTTGGATAGCTTTGAAATGAAAATAGTTGAAGACTTAGGCCTAAATATAAGCTGTTTTTTTAAAGCATTTTATGTTGCTTTTAGGGGTTGATTACCCCTAAAAAACAACATTAAATGCTTAACTTAAGCGAGAACGTGGGCCGTTGAAATTAGAAAACAACTATGTTAGTGTTGTTCACACGGGCGAAGGCGTAATGGATTTCCTGACGTAAAAAAACAAAATAAGAAAAGGGCGAAGGCGCAAACGTGTCTATAGTCTTCAATAGATCTTTATTTTCTATATTTTAACTACTAAAAGAGCGTCTGATTCCCACTCCTAGGATGGATTATATTTAATCTATGTTATTATATAATTTACTTAAATTTCCATACGCCACTCAATACATACTGTGCAAATTCAGGTGAAAAGTAGAGAATAGAGTGTTCTGACACTTTGTTCTCCCTACCTACTACCTACCTACCTACATTCTATTTATATGAAGCCGAAAAATGCCTAGCGGCTGTTAAAACAATATAAATTGTAACCGTTAAAAAAAAATTGAAAACGCCGGTAGTACAATTAACTAAAAGTTTAATGCCTATAATAATTCATAACTAACCTAGCACAAGTAATCCATCTTGCGGACCTGTAGTTATTTGTTAAATGTCATTGTTAAATATAATTGATATTACGCGTCAAGCCAATGATGTATTAGGGCAACTTATTTTGGTTGTCAGATATTTTTTTTTTAATTTATTGAACGGCCTACAGGCAGTGTTCCTTTTTTGTAGTTATATTTAACAATCTATACTCTGATTATACCGTATTTTTATTACTCACTACTACTCTCGCGTGCAACCAAATCGACTCACCTCTACAAAACTGATAAATGGTGTAATATGTTTTTAAATAATAAAAAAAATAAAAGGTATAAGTAAATTTTTTGAAAGCTTATTTCATAAGCTTTAAAGTGATACCATAATTTGAAAAATCTGCACAATATTTTCCAATTTAATCGAATGCTAATTACAATGTGGTAATTGTATTAAAATGGTTAATGTGTCATTTTAAAGTTAAAAGACATAGGCACATAGGCTTTTATATAAATATAGATTTTGTAAACTTTTTTCTCATTTTTGAAACAAAAACACACTTTTTGTCTATTTTGTATGGGTGAGTCGATTCGGTTGCACGCGAGTGTAGTATAACAAAGCGCGGCGGTTAGTTCTTTCTACCGTTTAAAGAACAATGCCTCGAATTTAGTCGGAAAGCTATAATAGTTCGTCTCGATTTAAGGTTTTCTCTGCCTTCCATGCTTTATAAAGAAAAGCGTTTCAATACAACTGTTTTATGCTCTGAGCAGTGTAGTCGGCGCAAGGGTAATCGTCCGTATTTATTACACTTTAAAACCAAACATCACTTAATAAAACTTTTTTTAGATATACTTTTGACTACTTCCGGCACAAAGAATATTTAAATATTCAAACTTACAATTGTTAGCATTATTTAATTATTAATTAATAACTTAATGAATAATAAATATTTACATTTTCTTTGCTCTGGTGTTGAGGCAAAGCGCGGCGTTGAGTTATGGCTACTTAACTCGCGGGAACGTGGGCAACGGAGTGTCCTAACATTAGGATTATTAGGTTGTCCTAAGAAGGAGTGTCTTAACATTCTCTCTGCCTACCCTGCTGTGTGCGGGATACAATGTGAAGCTAAAAATAAATCAATATGGTTTTTTATTGTTAATTTTTACATTTTTTTAATGCAAGTAATATAATAGTACTTATTACATTTCAACAGGTGCCAAAGAAATTGGTTCAAACAGGTTCAGCTACTACAATGGCGCTCCTCACTGTTATTGAAACGGGATGTAAAAAATTACGTATTTCAACTATTTTTTGGTATTGTAAGTATATTTTTAACAAACTTTTCTTTAACTTGCCTAGTTAGTTAGTATGGGTCATATTTTGTACGCTAAATGTGACGTGTAATCTAGAATCCGATTGAGGCTCCATTTAGTATACAATTCTGATGACAATATAAATACATATATAAATACATATATTAAATATTGTTGTTAATCCAAAATGGCCGCCACAACAAAATGGCTGATTAGATATTTGTATATAACGCATCGAATATAAGTATATAATATAACTGTCTAACCTGTAAAATTCCATAAAACGAATTAAAGGTTATTTTTAAAAGAATTTTTTAAATATTTTTTAATTGAATGTTTATTTATACCATTCGTAAGCTTTGTAAAATGTTTATTTTAGATTATTTCTCAAACTAGCGTGGTCCACAACCTGGGATCCTAAAACAACCCACAAATTCGCAAATTCACAAAAAAATTAAACTTGAAACTTTGATTTGAAGTTTAAAGTAGATAACGCAGTTATCCGATTAAATGTGAAGGTTATGAGCTTGAACAGTGTGTTCAATAGCTTAAATCCTCGGCGTAATTTTAATTGAAAACTAAAATGGAGTATTATAATAAAATAACACACAATCTCTATATGGAGAACGGAGAGTCTAGTCACTAAGTTACCTATTACCTTATAAAACCTAAGTTATGAGGTCACCTGTGGTGACAAGGCCGCCTTTATACCATATACTCTATTTTCTTTATGTGCATATATAATTACTTCTTACGCAAATTTTCCTCTTTATTTTGGTGTAATAAAAAGCTTAAATAAATAAATAAATTGTCTATCCTATAAAAGTATTGAAAATTTATTTAATTTCCAGGTGATGTCATGTTTAATAATAAGCACATGTTACGTTGGCATAACTGGCAGGACTCAGCAAGGTGTTCAGGATTTAAGAGGATTTCTTTGGCTTATGTGCTCGGAAGTGTCGTTCAGCGTATCGTATTGTGCTCTGTATATATTTGAAGCCGATTTGCCCTTGTTTAAACGGGAAGTTGGTATTTATAGAACCTCATGCTTCTATACTAGTAGATTTTTGAGTATGGTGAGTGTTTTTCTGAAGCTTTTCTTAGTGCTTGTTGTATCTATTTATTTATACTATCTGTATATGTCAGAAGTGAGCAACTCATGGCCTCTAATGATTTGATGATGATATAGATATTCTCTGGCTAATATATAAAGTTCTACCAAAGGAAGGCTCCAACGTGCAATATGATTGCGAAGTACATATTGCTTTTTTATTCCTTTATTAATGTACACACATTAATAAAATTATATTTTTTTAATTTAATGTCTTTGTATTCTAATATTTAAAGTATTAACAAGAATTTAAACACAATCATGAATACTGATTTAATCTACTTAAAGATTTCATTAGAAATTTAACTAAAAGATCAACCACATCTCACTAATTTAATTTATAGTAGGTAAATCGCGACTAACGCTGATAGACGCTGTCATACAGCGTCTATCATCAAATAGATACACTATAATTGTTGGTTAGATTTTCACTAGGAACTTTCACGATTTTGAATAAAATCATCTCCCTACCCTGGGACAAAGCGCGGCGTTGAATTCCACCGTTCCACACAATGTCTCGAATGTTACGAAAAGTGAATAACGGAGTGTCATGACACTAGGTCGCTTCTCTCTCTCTGCCTCTCAGTACGGGATAGACTGCACGCTTAGAACTAAACTCACCTAACTCAAAACTGCCCGCTATGCTAAAAACGACCATAAAAAGTCATACTTTTAACCGTGGGGTGAAGGGTTAAGAATACAATTGCTCTCCGCAGCTGGGTAGCGTCTCGTAAAAAGCGGGGAACCCAGTAATTTGTTCTTCGACTGGCTCGCGGCCACTATCATGTCAAAGACGAACCGCCAAATATCTGATGATGTGTTCCTGTTCCGGTTTGAAGGCATGTTAGCCAGCTCTCCCTATTCCCACCATCCCAATTCTTCCTCCCTTCTTCCCTCCTTCACCTTCAAGGCCGGCAACGCATCCACAACTCTAATGTTGTGGATGTCTATGGGCGAAGGTAACTTACCATCAGGTGGTCCTTCAGCTCGTTTGCCTCCTTTATTCAATAATAATAACTGAGATTAAAATTGACTTGCCAATTTTGAGTTAGGTCACTTTAATTTTAAGCGTGCGACGTGTGAAGCCAACTTTTTTCATCAGTTATATACTCTTTGGTTACTTAAGCTACAAGTAATTATACATGTATTAATCTTTGCATAAATTAGACGTGTTATAATCATTTATATTCACAGGCCATCATTATTTTATATGATAGAAATAAACACACATGTAATTTATCTAGCGATGGAGATCTAGATATAAAATAATTTATTAACATATATTCGTTATGACTGAATAATAATTATAATATACTATTTTAATACAGAAGTTATAATATATTTTTTGTTGTTGGCCTTTAAAAAAATATTATTCTAAATAATCATAGATTTTTGGTCGTAAGTCTTAAAGCTACTAAACGAATAGCTTAGGTATCATAAAATACAATAACCACTATCTGGCTAGTGCCTACCCTTCTATATGGCGAAAACTGAGAAGCTGGAGAAGCGGAGACATAATCTATATATCATATAGAATATTTCAAGAGTCAGAGCGGACCCAGTGTCAAGTCACTCCGTTCTGCATTTTCGTTTTGTTCGATATATTTAGTGTCGAACGGACCTCAATGTCACGGTTAAAGTTATACCCAGAGATGTGAAATACATATAACTAAGTTATGATTTTTAAACATTTTTAAAATTTATTCCACACTTTGGAAAATTGAAAAATATATTCAGAAAAAGTATAAAAACTTTGAGCGCAGCAGGATTCGAAACCGCGCCTCCTGAATACCGTCCAGGCGCTCTCACCACTGAGCCATGTGTTTTACTACCAAACCACTGCGTCGAAATTCTTATACGCTTTATTACAATCCTTTACTGACTTTAAACAAATGTAAATAAATACAGTATATAAATAGTTCGTGTAACAGTTTAAGTAAACTCTGTACGTAGGTACATGATAAATGCTTCTCTATGTTAACCTTTACCCTTAAACAGAACGTGCCGCACCTTGCACTCAGTCCCATAACTTTGTATTACACCAATACAAACTATATTATAATTCAATTTAAATATCTTTGTGTGTTAAGTGTTAAAATTTCAAAGTATCATTATATAATTTGTCTGTATTATTTTTATTTTGACGCGTCTTTTGCATTTTAGTTCTAGAGACCGTCATAGCACAGTGAGTCAAACTTTGACTATAAACGTGGTAGTAGCTTGTTCCCATTAAAATTATTTTCACTTTCTCGCTCTGATGAGAAAGTGCTAGTTTAAATTCTTCTGATGGTCATTTAAATGTTTACATATCCTTGTAATACCTCCAATCGAGGCGGGAAATGGAGTGTCTTAACACAAGGTCCTCTATGCCTTTTTCAGTACGATATGTTACCATATCTAGAAAGTTTTTAATCAAAGTCATTTAAATTTATTCAAGTTCATTCAAATTCAGATTAGAACCCTGAAAGTGGTCAATGAGAGCCTAGCGATACTCTGCCCTCTGTTCTCTAATGTCCATTTCACATTGCGTGTCGGAACTCTATGCCGCGCCTTGTCTTGTGCTCCGAAGCGGAGAAATGATAACAAATAAAATATGATTATTTCACCTAGTGGGAGTTGGTTATGCGGTCTCAGTGTGCCACGATGGTCTTGAAGTTTATATTTTATATCCCAAGTATATACAAACTTAAGTAAAATGTCAATTATGCTTTTTTCTTTACACTTGTAATAAATACATTAGGTAAAACATTAACGCGAAAAAAACCTTATCAGTTCAGTTGAGTTCTTTATTAAGGCGAAGTGACTTGTGCTCCATACAATATGGCAAAAACAAGAAGAAGATTGATCTGTGTAAACGAGATATACTTCAAGATACACAACAATCGATTGTATGTTAAAAAACCAACAATCGATTGTATGTTAAAAAACTATATTAAAAAGACGTTTAAAGAAAACCTATAAAAATATGAACGCAGCGGGATTCGAACCCGCGCCTCCTGAATACCGTTCAGGCGCTCTCACCACAGAGCCATGCGTTCTACTATCCGCTACGTCCTAAGTGTGGAATAACACTTTAAATTTTTTTTTAAAAGAACAAAAGTATGCACTTACCATATGTTTTTTTGCTTAGATGCCTCGCTGTATACTATGGCCGATAGCGTATGTTTCAATAGCATCGCTTGCAGTGGAGTTACCGGACCATTTCATCACAACCTTAAAGTTCGCTGTCGCTCTCATCGCGACTGCTATCACTTCTACAGCTTACGGTAATATACTTGTAAATATTTCTTAAACATATTTTGTGTATTTAAAACTTATTAAATCGGTCGTAAACTGGAAAATGGAGTATCTTGTTCTCTCTGAATACCTGCTTTGCGGGAAAAACTGAAATTAGATGGATTTTGGTTTTCATTATATTGCTTCATGTATGAATAATACCTATGAACTTTTACGTTTAAAAACATATTTCTTTTCTGATATCCTTTTAATAGTACAGTAGACAATAAAAATATATAAATATGAATGGTAGATCTTGGCGCAGTCGGCCGGCGTCTGACTGTAAACTCGATTTGTTGTGGGTCAATTCCCATTCTGAGGAATATTGAAAATTATGTTCATTTCTCCACTCTATTAAGACAAAGCGCGGCGATGATTTCCGCCAAACAACACATAATGTCTCGAGTGGATATTGGGCAGAAAGTCTTGACACTAGGTTTCCTCTGAAGATCCTGCTACGTGGGACGAAGCGGAAAGCTGTTAGAAATGGATATGATAAAAATTCAAATGTTTCAGGTCTCGGCATGGGTGCCTTATTTTTGTCAACAGGTGTAATGGGCGATATAATGCCTTGCGCAGATTTACCCCTTTTTCTAATGTCGGGTGCTTTCTTGCGAATATCGTCGCTTCCTACATGGCTATTACCAGTGAAGTATTTCTCTCATTTCTACTATGGGATAGACGCTTTAAGTAATATATATTGGAGGCAAATTGACTGGATTGGTAAGTTATAATGATTTTTTATTTTTTAGTCTTTATAGATACACACCTTTGCTTTGAAGCCGTCATGGCGCTGTGGGACATCGTTTGATTGTAACACAATGATTGTGGGTTCGATTCCCAGTCGGGGAAATGATTAAATTTAAATTTTTATTTCTTCGCTCTGGTACCTACTTTAGGCTAAGAGCGATATTCAGTTCCACCACTCAACATGCAATGTCTCGTACTTAATATAGTATTTAATATTTCATCACGCTTCAAAGCTTGAAAATTGTTGTGCGCACCTATCTATACCTTAGCTATAAATTGGCAAATCCTTTAAGACTTTAAATTCACAATTTTCATATTACAAATATATCAACAAGTCTTGATGTAATTAAAGAATATATTTATTTCAACAATATAAGTTTAGTAATCTTTAAAAATAATATTTTTTTTAATATTGCAGTCTAAAATTATTATTAAAAAGCGCCGATTTAGATTCTGCAATTCAACACGAAATGTTATTTACAATTTAACGACAAGTCCTTAAAAGAGTTACTTAACAATAACTAACTGCATGGTATGTGCTTAGCTGAAGCAAACCTTAGTAACAAAGCATTAAAAATCAACAGTATATATATGTGAAGAACGGAGAGTCTCGACACTATGTTCTCTCTGACTACCCGGCTATGCGGCGAAAAGCGTAAAACAGCTTTTTATATATCTACCTAGCATATAGAATTACATTAATTAAAAGCAGTCTATTAAATTAATTTGGCTAGTTTATCTTGTTAGACTTTTTATGTTACGTCAATAAAAAATCCATTTGCCAAATTACATTATTATTATAAGTATACTTGCCTAGTGTATATTAATAAAAGTAGACGTGTATAAAAACCCCGTAAAAGACCGTGTATGTTGTGGTCAGTCGTGGCCCAGTGGCACAAGCGTGTGACTGTAAACGACTGGTTGTGGGTTCGATTCCCACTCGAGGAGTGAAAATATTTAATATTTCCATTTTCTTCGCTCTGGTGCCGAGTTAAAGCGCGGCGTTAAGTTCCGCCACTTAACACGCAATGCCTCCGAATTCGGCGGAAAGGGGGGAATGGAGTATTTTAATACCATGTTCCCTCTGCCTACCCTGCTGTGTGCGGGATACAGCGTGAAGCTGAAAAAAAAAATGTATAAAAACTTAAAAGCTTCTCAAAGATTTTTGTCTATTTTCAGTCAGAGAGAATTCAGTGGCAAAACACTCCGTACTTTCCAGCCAAAATCGGGACATTGCGTGGGAAGTGGCGGAACTCAACGCCGTGCTTTGTCTTAGTACCAGGGAGCGGATATGAAAATAATTTGGATATATAGTCATTTCTTCGAGTGGGAATCGAATCTGTAACCAAACTTTATAGTCAGACGCCTGAAATCTTATCAAGGGTTAAAATATCTTTTATATACTTTTAATATTAGTCATTGAACTTGTACGACTACAAGTTCTTTACGTTCTTCACTTGATGTAGATCATGTTCTATGAGAGACTACTACTTGTTATATGAGAGAGAGTACTTAACGCAACGCTTTTTATCAAATTCAGAAAACATCATCTCTTGATAAAGTTGATGTTTTCTGAATTATTTTATTAACCTTATTTTATTAACCTTTTAATGTTGAGACAACTTCGTTCCCCAGTTTCCGGTAAATTCTGGAGGCATTGCATGTTAAATGGCGGAACTCAACGCTGCGCTTTGTCTCGACACCGGTGTGAAGAAAATAAAATATAAGATACTTCCTCGAATGGGAATCGAACCCACAACTGCCCACGTTTACACTTTACACTATTCGTCACCCTTTGTGCCGCTGCGACTGGCCTCTCTATTAACCTCTTATTACTTTATTTGACTTAACATGTAACGATGTATCAATGTAAAAAATCTTGCAACGCTATTTTAATAGTATTTTCATAAGCTGAACCTGCGTTTGCTAGGACGACCAGTATAACGCTTTTTATATATTACTTCTGATTTTAATTAACGTGAGTTTTCTTTATTTAAAGATAAAATTAGCAACAATTAGTTTATCCTCACAGTTTCTCCCTCATAGGGGGTTAGTAAGAGAGAACATAGTGTCAAGACACTCTTTCTACCTCTTTCCACCAGAAACCGAGACATTTTCGTGTTGCGTGGCAACTCAACGTTGCGCTTAATAAAAGATCAATTTAAATATAAAGTATTATTCTGGTAGTGAAATTTAACACGCTAACTTAAATATTCAATTCTATTCTAGTCTTACTATTAACATCAATTTATATACATACATGTGTTAAAAATAAGCCACTTAGTTTATTAATACAATGAATAAAATTAACTTGACAAATCCGTTTGAGCTTCCCACGATTAAGCTAATGTTCATTTTTGCATAATCTATGTATATATTGTATATAAATTATAATATATTTAAGTATTTTTGTGTTTTTCCAAAGTCAGCATAGTGACAAGATTAGTTAAATATTTATCGTTTCATAATTTTGCCAAATTGTAGGCAATAATTTATTTAATACTAATAATAAAAACAAAACTGGACTCTGTCTGTACGTAAAAGATATTAAATTAAATTAAATTAAATAGCTTCACGCTATATCCCGCACACAGCAGGGTAGGCAGAGGGAACCTAGTGCTAAGACACTCCGTTCCCCACTTTCCGCCGAATTCGGAGGCTTGCGTGTTAAGTGGCGGAACTTAACGCCGCGCTTTACCTCGACACCAGAGCGAAGAAAATGGAAATATAATTTCCACTCCTCGAGTGGGAATCGAACCCATAACCAATCGTTTACAGTCACACTCTTGTGCCACTGGGCCACGACTGGTAAAAGATATATAAGAAATATATATATATATATATATATATATATATATATATATATATATATATATATATATATATATATATATATATATATATATATATATATATATATATATATATATATAATATATATATATATCTCTCAAAGTTAGCAAGCTGAAGTGGCAATGGGCAGGCCACATCGCTCGTAGAACCGACAACCGATGGGGAGCAAAGGTTCTCGAGTGGTGACCACGAACCGGAAGACGAAGCGTTGGACGACCCCTCACAAGGTGGACTGATGATATTGTCAAAGCCGCGGGAAACCGCTGGATGGGAGAGGCGAGCAATCGCTCTGGCGATCTATGGGGGAGGCCTATGTCCGACAGTGGACGTCTTCCGGCTGATTATGATGAAGAAAAATATTATTGGGCACATTTTTCGATATCTTCTTCTTATTCCTGTCATTCGTGTGGTATGGCTCGCCTTACGATGTCCCGCCAACTCTCCCTGCTCGAAGCCTTCCTAGTGCACTCGTGAACAGGAAGATATAATAGAACAGATATTATATTCGATATAATAGAACTCAAAATATTGATTATTAAATTTCGTTTCTGTTAGTCTGTGCATATTCACCTATGTCTAAAACGGCTTAACATAGTTAAATGCAGTTTTGACTAATGCATTTCGATAAGTTTCCTTTAATATGTGGCTCTAGTTTTATTTTAATCGGTTCATAAATAAATAAATTACAATAATTTAAATTAGAAATTTAAGCAAACTTAGTGATTTCATTGAAATATGAAATACTCTAATCAATAAAAATAACCGTGTTGTTTACGCAAACGGAGCCGCAAGCGAGTCGCTATTGACTAAAATGTTATAGCCAAAATAGATAATCAGGATATTATGCATACAATCTATTACTATTAAGATAAAGTGTAAATTTACACAGAATTAATTATTAATTCTTTGGTATATACGGTGTAAAGTCGTGGAGGTTATGATCCGGTTATCGAGATACATGAAAATTGAAACTTTTTACAAAAATATTTTTCATTTATCAACCCGTAGACAATACGATCGAGGATATCGAGGAGTAATTATAATTAATTTTCTTTGATTTCTCCTCTCTCGTACCTCAGACAAATCGCGGCGCTTAGTTCCGCCACTTAACACGCAATGCTTGGGATTGGGACGGAAAGTGATGGGGGCTTTCTTTGACCAGTGCTGGGCAAAGTTTAATTACAATTTAATTTTAAATATAAACATTTTTTTATTTGTTTGTGGAGAAATCACATCAAAATAACAATAACCTGAGATTAATTAATAGTTAATTTTTACACTACGTTTTCATTGATTATAAGAATTATTGTTAATTGTGATTTTTACACAAACAAATGATCAATTGCTAATATTTAATTGTTAATTGCAATTAAATTTCGCTCAACTGACTCTCTCAAACTAACCTACTGTTCGAAATAAGGCGAGAAATTGAAAATATATAAAATAAAATCAAATATTACAGATAACGTAAGCTTTTTCATATTATAAGCTTTTAAAATATAATCGATACATAACAAAAATACATTAATTAAGAACAAAAGAGCCGCTAAGGTGTTAACCGTTTCTGATATAATACACTCGTTCAGATAACGCTCAAAACGACTTTTTCTTCCGCCGTATTGCTTACATTTTCAATGCCAGTACAGTGGAAAATTACAACAAACAAACAAGTTTATACCATACACTTATACAATTATAGTATTATCCAAAAAGGAAAGTTAATTGGCTCTGAATAATGCTTTAAAAAAAATAAAATAAATAATATTTCGAAGCTCTTTCGTTTCGGACTAAGTAAATTAAATTGACCTCGTTTTAATTTGCAAAAACTGGTACGTTATGTACTGGTACTTTAACTTTTAAAGGTGATTAAAGAAAATAAGAGCAACGTAAGTGGTTTTTTGGAAATCTGATTTTAGTTGACGTTTAATAAACAAGTTGTCAGAGTAAAAGTATTATGTGTTTCAAAATTGATACGCACTTATGTGAAGTTTACGAGTTCACTATAAAACGTAAAAGGATTTCGTGTTCGTGACGGAGGTGTGCCTTATCACAGAGGTAACTGTAGATTTGAATTTTAGTACGAAAATAATAAATTACTAAGTCATTTATTACACTTGACTACAAAAATACTACAGACAGAAAATCATGGCTATAGTTTGAGGTTATGTCTAGTTGACTAAAGTCGTTTTACTTAATAGACATTTTTTCCATTATTTTACGTGTTGAGTGCCGGAACTCAATGCAGCGTTTTTTATATCGCCACAGGGAAGATTCGTTGTCACTCAATGTCACACAATGTCTAATGTCCGACGTACTGTAATGAACGTCTTAAAATGCGCGGAGAGTGAAGAACGGAATTTTACGTCACTAGGTAGATAACCTAATATAAATAGGTAGATAACCTAATATATAATGGGATAGGCAGAGATCTGCCTACCCCATTATATGTGAAAGATATATGGATAAAATAAAAACTGTTTTCTTAACTAATGAAACATAATTTACTTTCTTGTGGGCTCGATTCTCACTCGAGGATTTTAAATATATTCTACGCTCTGGTGTCGAGGTAAAGCACGGCGTTGAGTTCCGCCACTAAACACACAATGTCTCCAGAATTCAATGGAAAGTGGGGAAGGCTATGTCTTAACATTTGGTTCCCTTTGCCTACCCTGCTATGTGCAGGATATAGCGTGAAGCTAAAAAAAACATAATTAAAAGTATTTTCTCGTTAACGCCCGTCCGTCCGGGCAATGACACGAAGACCATTTTGAATTTTTATCAATAAATTCGATCACATTTGCAAATTTTCAGGCAAATACGGATATTGGTGTAACGGGTACTGAAATTGGGCCAAAATATACATTCAGAATTAAATCCAAAATAAAGATTGTGATCAAATGTTGCAAGAAATTAACGAGATTTTGCAATTGTTTTTTTTTATATTTTGGCTTTTTATTGTTGAGTAACTGTTCTGCTTTTAAGGATTTTTTTAAAGTAACTTAAAAAATTACATTGTTACAGATTGTCCTGTCAATTCCACATTAAAATGTCGGACTAACGGAGCGGAAGTGTTATACGAAAATGGATACTCAACGAACTATATTCTTGAAGATAGTTTAGGAAATCTTTTTGTGTTCATAGTATGGAGTATTTTAGGCTATTTGGGTTTGAAACGAGAAGAAAATAAAGGCTATGCGTACTAAAATATGAGTTTTATTTATAATATTTAATAACTTAAATAATTATATAAACAGCTATTGCTCAATGAGTGTGGGATTAAGTGTGACGGAATTAGAATTTCTCATTTAAATAATATAATATCAACATTTTTAGCTTCACGTTTTTCACGCTTAGCAAGTCTGTCAAGGGAGCTTAATGTCAAGACATTCCGTTATGCACTTTCCGCCTAAAATAAATTGGGGCATCTTGCGTTCATATAATTAAATTATGATTGAGAAGCAATTTATTACAAAGTGGAAATCGAATTCACAGCCAATTGTGATTGATTAATGTCTGAGTTGTTGTTTTTCTAGTGCGCTTCCATGGCCTTTCTTAAAATGGAAGTTCACTTTAAAAAATATAACCCAATATATATCTTTTTTTCTTCGTCTTTTTTCTTACTTCACGCGCTATCCCGCGCACACAGCAGGGTAAGCAGAGGGAACCTAGTGTTGAGACACCCCGTTCCCCACTTTCCGCCGAATTCAGAGGCATTGTGTGTTAAGCGGCGGAACTTAACACCGCGCTTTACCTCTGCACCAGAGCGAAGAAAATGGAAATATTAAATATTTCCACTCCTCGAGTGGGAATCGAATTCACAACCAGTCGTTTACAGTCACGCGTTTGTGCCACTGGGCCACGACTGGCCACCGACTGGACCGGACTGGCCCAATATATTTAATACAAATATCTAAACAAAAGTCAGGCAATCTAATAATATATTCAGTTAATTTTCTTGTGCGTCGGGATACCTAAAAGAAAATGAGGTAAAAAGACAAATAAATTATGTGTTTCGAACATGCAGGTTGACTCTAAATGGAAAACGAAGTGTCGTAACCAGTTCTGTCCTGTCATAAGGGCAACGGGCCCCGTGGCCAGAGGCACCGAAATCGACTGTAATCATCTGTAATGTATGCCCTGTGGGGGGCGTTTGGCAGTATACGCTATTGGTTTTAGATTCGATTCCTACTCATGAGAGTGATTATATTTAAAAAAAAAATTTTGCTCTGGTAATAAAACGCGGGGAAAAATGGAAGGAAACTGGAGAACAAAGAAAATTCTCTCCGCCTAACTGCTATGCGAAAATATAATTTAATATGTCTAGACTTAGATAATTAAATTTCAATTTGGTTTCACGTAGTACTAAAATTCAAATATGATTCACGGGTGCCTCAGGACCCTGTATCTCCAAACGTTTTTTGATATTCATATTCCTAACTTTACAAATTACTACACTATATTAATAATCAATTTATTTTATTTCTCAAGGTATTTTAACTTTAAAGTTGAAAACGTTAGAAATTATGACACAGTTGGCCTTGATACACCATGCCTGTGTTGCTAGTCGCGCCCGCTACGGAAAAGGGCAATTACTTAAACGATTTACAATTTTGTTATTGAGTAATCATTTGATTATATGTATTTTTCATTCGTAATCCTGAATTATTCACTTTGAATATTTAACAATAAGTCTATACAATTAATGCTTGAAATCGTTATGTTGTTACAACAGTGTGTAAACATATAAAGCGAGAAGTATTTCACTCCTAAACGTGCAGTTATACTTTTTTTTTAGCTTCACGCTGTATCCCGCACACAGCAGGGTAGGCAGAGGGAACCTAGTGTTAAGACACTCCGTTCCCCACTTTCCGACGAATTCGGAGGCACTGCGTGTTAAGTGGCGGAACTCCAGTCATTTTCAGTCGCATGCTTGAGCAGTTATATATTTAACCTTTTTTCGTATAGCAGGATAGGTTTAGGTGGTAACCTACTTGCCGCTCAAGTCCACAGACGATTGGGGCAGTTCCCGAGACCTGGGCTAGTGGCGGAAGAAGAGCACCGTTAGGTTTTAGTGGGTAAGCGGCGGTGTTCCATCTTCCCGAACCGGAGTCCCACATAACCGAGTCCCGGGTCCCCACCCCGGGCGGTTATCCGTAACGGATTTCCTGACGTTAAAAAAAAGGTGGTAACCTAGTTGTGACACTCCTTTCTCCATTTTGTTCATTGTGTCTTGACAGGTGAATTATTAATACCAAAATTAATAGAAAAAAGAAAAACGCTCTCATAGAGCATTTATTTTCCTGATACCAATGTGTAATTTATAATTATATGACCATAACATGTCCTACAGCAATGCTGATCAATGAGGTGCAGCATTTTAAATTATATTTAATGAGTGACAGATAGTAATCAAACTTCTTCATCAGGTGTTCCAGATCTTTAATTTTTAGGTATCAACAAAAAATCCTCATCACGCTTAAAATCTTTTGTTAAGGCGCCATTTTTTTATTTCTTACTCAGTTATAAATCATGTCTCAAAGTCAATTATACTCTGAGTCCTGTCCTTATCTAAAAGCCATTTGACAAAAAGTTTAATTTAAATATGTCTTTAAATATATTTCGAAATTTGCGTGTACGCATATACTATATTGAATGTTTCTTTTTTTTAGCTTCACTCTGTATCCCGCACATAGCAGTGTAGGCAGAGAGAACATAGTGTTAAAACACTCCGTTCTCCACTTTCCACCAAATTCGGTGGCATTGCGTGTTAAGTGGCGGAACTCAACGCCGCGCTTTGCCTTGACACCAGAGTAAAGAAAATGGAAATAATACATACTCCTCGCCATACTGCGCCACGACTGGCCCCAGTTTAATGATGTTTACTAAAATATTGAAATTATAATATAAATAAAAATATAAACTACTATGTTAATTGGAAAAGAATTTCTTCTATCTTGCAACACCAAATAACTGAATAGGCCTAAAAAATTAATAGTCGCGGCCACTGTCGAAAGAATTCATGCTGTGTGTCCTCATTATCATATTAATAATTTTATCTTGATGATCTTTTAAGTTATACATTGAATGAGTAGTTTTAATGTTAAATTATTGAAAAATAACTATAAATTAAAAGTTTGTTAGTGTTACATAAAACTAACTAGCTTAAATCATAACAAGCTATATTCCGCATAATGGGGTAGACAGAGAGATTTTCGCTTTTCGCCTTATTTCAAAACATTGTGTTTTAAGTCACGGAACTAATTCATCAGGCATTTCGTTATTTTTAGTTAAAAAAATATTATAATTTATCATTTTTATGAGACAATCTCCAGTGGCCAGTCGTGGCCCAGTGGCACAAGCGTCTGACTGTAAACGACTGGTTGGGGGTTCGATTCCCACTCGAGGAGTGGAAATATTTAATATTTCCATTTTCTTCGCTCTGATGTCGAGGTAAAGCGCGGCGTTAGGTTCCGCCACTTAACACGCAATGCCTCCAAATTCAGCGGAAAGTGGGGAACGGAGTATCTTAATACTAGGCTCCCTCTGCCTACCCTGCTGTGTGCGGGATACAGCGTGAGGCTGAAAAAAAAAAGAAAAAAAAATGAGGCAAATCTTTAGTTCAACTCCAACTCAAGTTAAAAACATTTAATAAAAAACGTATAAATTTGAACCACTATCCAAGACTTCTTACCACTAAGCGATATAGTTAGCGGTTAGAGCGCTGGGACGAATTCCAAAAGAGTCAAGATTGAAACCCGGTGCGTTCAAGTTTTTATTCTTTTTCTAAAAAGATTTCTAAATTTTGTGAATATCATTTTTAAAATGTTGAAAACTATTTCTGTCCTATATACATGTAAATAATAGTAGCAAAAATCTTATTTTTTTAGACTTGTTTAAAACAAAAGAAATACGTTCCATACATAAGCTTATGCAAAACTCAACATTATTTCACGTTAAATTGTCAACAACTTAATTAAAAATACAAGAAGCACATAATACATTTTGAAAAGCATAAAAAAACATGACCTACATTTTAATTGTAATATACATTTACAAAAAACAAGATTTCGAAAACATAATTATAACTTGTTTATTTGTTTACCATTTTTTTATTGTTTGGACACGTGATGGTTTTTGTTAACGTCCCCATTCAAATTATGGGAAAATTTCGAAACATTTATAAAGCAGCAGTATGAATAGATATAAGTTACAATTAATATTTAAGAAATTAGATTAATATTGAGAAACTAAAGGAAACTGCACTTTCTTATATTATATAAAATAACTTAAAGCTTACTTAGTTTTAAGCTCTGATATTGTGAAAGAAAAAAGGAATTTATATTAAAAAAAAGATTATTTTAAAAAAAGGTACCGACCTTATGTCCGTAGTCATATAAAATAAATTATAAAAAAGAAATAAAAAGCAGCAGTACGAGAGTGGGCAGAGAGAACATAATATTCACACACTCCTTTCTCCGGCTCCGCTTTCCGTCTAAATGCAAATTATTAATATTGAGTAACGGAAATGATTTGAATATAATAACCCTGAGTGGGAGTTGGACCCATATGGTGTTTACACTCTAACGTTACCTATATTTAAATTACCTATTCAGATTGTTTCGGTTTAAGACAATGATATGTTATTTTTAAGAAAAAACATATAGCGTCTAAAAAGAGGTGAAAATAGAGAACGGAGGGCTTCAACACTAAGCCAAGACTGGGACGAAGCGATCACACCTTTCACCATAACGGCTATGCCCTTTTCCCGGTATCAAGTCCCTCACTTCTCGGCTTTGATTTAGTTTTTGTATAACAACTATAAAAGTGAAGGTATGTATTCATTTTTAGATTTAAATTACATAGTTTAGGTTATTAATAATACTATAGAATAAAATTGAAAAAAATGACCTTCATGTTAGCTTTAGTTCTGATAAATATCAAATCAATGAATCAAATAAAACTAAATAATCATAAGAAAAAACGGGTACGTCTCAAGTGTCTATTATAATCCTAGTCTAGTATTTAATCCTAATTAACCTTCTCTGCTTATATAGCTAAAGCTTTTGGCAAAAAAATATGAGTATAAAAACCTAATCCGCCTTATTACGACACTGAATTCCGCCAGTCAACACGTAATGTCTCGATTTTGGGGGGAAAGTGGAGACCGGAGTGTCTTAACACTACTTGTTTTCTCTCTGACTACTCTACTATGTGGGGAAAAACATGAAGCTGGAAAAAAAGCCTTATCTATACTTCTATACAAATATAATAAAGAGGTAAAGTTGGTAACTTTGTTTGTAAGGGGGTAATCTTCAGAAATACTGAACCGATCATGAAAATTCTTTTACAATTACAAAGCTACACTATTTAGAAGTGCTATAGGCTATATTTTATTATGATTGAACGGAAAGTTCGGAAAATCACAAAGTGACCCAACAATACGAAATACCGAATAAAAGGTGCAGAAGTTCAGCTTAAAGTTCTAATTGGACATGTTTCTAGATTATCTATAAAATATATTAGCTCTCAATTTACATATTATGCAAATATAATAAAGTAGAACTAGAAAATGATATCTACTTTGGATGTTGACATTTGACATTATACAAAAATCCAAAGGATTATCTCACAATTATCATAACACGATTGATTATAATCAAATTACATTATTATTTAATGATGAATATAAAAAAAATAAATTCTCTTAGTAAAGATTTATGTTCTCATGCATGATATTAAGTTTTTGTCATTTTTTGTATTCGTCGATCTTCTTTTTGTGGGGTAAAAAAGTATAGTCTAGCTTCATGTAACTCCTGAGGCCAAAGTTGTTGGTTCTATGTTTTCCTATCAGATATAAAGTGTGACCTTTACCACTTAACATGGTATGAGGCTACTTTTGGCGGAAAGTGGAGAACGCAGTGTTTTTTGACAATAAGTTCTCCGTAACTGTATTCTTTATTGGAACCTACTATGTCCGCTCCTGGAGTGGGAATCGACCCCACAATGAGTAGCGTTTACAGTCACAAACCAGGATTGGCCTCTTACATAGGTGTATGTCAGCTTCATTCATCATGCTGACTTGATTTTGTATCACTGTTTTTAATTATTTTACATTTTTTTTATATTAGCGTATATATAAAAAAAACTAAGCACGTATAAAGTTTTTTAAAGATCTTAAGCCTCAGCTCAGAAGTCCCAGGTACTCCTCAAAGCTGCTTGCCTTGTTGAGCCACGGACCCGCATGGTGAATGATATGTATGCTAAGGAGTTTCTTCTCTTATAATAATTAATATGTGAAGGACACACTTTCGAAAGGCATTTGCAATTTACAATAATCAACGTCTATATAAATATTTGTGATAATATATTAGAAATACATTAAATTAATACAATAAATATTACGAAAACTACTATGACCTGCTTAAAATTGAATTCTCTCCGCCCTGGTAATTTTGTGATCATTAGTTCTTATTTATAAGAACATATTTTTAAGAAAAAGACAAAATTTAGCTTCAATCTTGTCTTATAGTAGAAGGGGTGGAACGAATCTAGTGTCATGACACTTCGTTCTCCGTTAAAAAAATATTGACATAGTGATCATCATTTTTACGTCCTCTAATCTTTTTCATGGTAAAGGTTGTCAAAGGTTGTCTATGTGTTTTTATTGTGGTAATTATTTAGGTGTAACCAAGTGTTAAATAATTAAATAAAACACAAATTAATAAAAAATGTATTTAATAAAAATAATAAACCTAAAACTATTTAAATTCATTTTATTGGCCACAGCTGTTTGTCACGAGAACAAATCAATGGAGAAATACATAACTCGTATATATCATTTGAGGCAGTCAGTGCTAATATTTACCTTACAAACGTATTATTATAGAACATATAATTATAATATTATATATAATAGTAAGCTATTATTCCGCCATGTTTGTTTTTTAATATACAGTAAAAACTCGATTAACTGGATAATCGATATTTTAGATAGTCGAATGTATGAAGAATAGTCTATTCCAGTCGAAATAATCGAGTTTCTAAGGTATTTTTTAAGGAAAATGCAAATTAGCAATACTTAAGGTAATGTAAGAAAATTATTGAGGAAGATATGGCGTTTACACTGACCACCTCTTTACTTCATATACAGACATTCTTTATCTCACATTCATTAGAATTCAATATTATTGTCTAATATTAAAAACTATAATTATAAAACATAGCAGTGAACACAGTTACATCGTCAATTTAGAGAATTTATTAATTAAAAAAAATATAATTTTAAAAACCTATTTTAATGTTAAACAAAAACAGAGAAACAATAAGAAAAGGTTCATAATTTTCGTAAAACAACCTTCAAAATTAAAAAAAATAAAAAAAATATATAAAATCAACATTATAACTTGAAGCGAGAATCGAACTCAAGACTGTCAATACACAAATAAATACAATTTAACCACTTAATACACAGGTGTACCTCTACTCCTCTTAATGACCATAAGAAAAGCAACTGTATGCGCCAAACAATACATAGCTACCAAACAAATGCAATTCCTCCAAAAATTCTCTTCAGCGTAACCAAATCTTCTTAAAACATCTGGTCCAGTCTTTATACAAGGCATACCTTTTATATTAACGCAGTTTATAGATTCTATTGAATCCCATTGAAGTATAGATATCGATTCGACACCATAGTAAAACCCTGAAATGTATTTTAGCCAAGATATGTATGGGGAAGCGCTGCCCAAGTTGAGATATATACCTGAGAACATTGTGCCTATAAGCTCGAAAGGCACTGATACTAATGCTGCTGTCTCCATTTTATCAAACACTGATGATAAAAAGGAACCTGTAAAGGAAAAGGGTTATTTATTTTTTGTAATTAATTTTGGGGCCAGTCGTGGCGCAGTGGCACAAGCGTGTGACTGAAAACGACTGGTTGTGGGTTGGGTTCGATTCCCACTCGAGTAGTGGAAATATTTAATATTTTCATTTTTTTCGCTCTGGTGTCGAGGCAAAGCGCGGCGTTAAGTTCCGGCACTTAACACACAATCCGAACTCGGCGGAAAGTGAGGAACGGAGTGTCTTAACACTAGGTTCCCTCTGCCTACCCTGCTGAGTGCGGGATACAGCGTGAAGCAAATAATAATAATAATATTTTATTATCTATAGTGGTGTAGTGACAGCGATGGAGTATAATTATGATTGATTATGAATTCGAATCACACTCGGTAGTATCGTAATTTAATTATTTTCATTTTTCCGCTCTAGGGAACAAGAAAAGGCGCAGTATTGAAGTACGTCACTTAACGCATAACGTCTTGAATTTGGGCAGAAAATGAAGTAAAGAGTGTATAACACTCTCTTGACTAGTCTGCATAACGAAAAAAAGTGTGAAGCGGATTGATCGATTGACACCTACAACTTGAATACATTTTATTTTAGAACCCTAGCGATAAATTTTTCCGGTCTACTTTTTGACTTATTTGATATATGTATTCGTATTGCAAGTAAAATAAACGAATAAGTTTTACTTGCAGTACAAATTATATTATAAAAAATTATATTATAATATACAGATCTTCTCCACAAACTACTATGTACGTGACGAAAATTTAATATTCATATAAGAACGTAGTAGAGACGGAGTGTCTTCACACTAGATAGGTACTCTCTAACTATCACGCTATGCGGAAAAAAGCGTGAAGTTGCAAAATATAAGAAGTAAATAATAATAACCTACCATTGAAAAGAAACTACCCTAACCAGTGTCTTAACTTTAACTTTTTGGTTACCTACTTCGTTATACCCAATTAAAACGAACCGGTTTGGAAACCAAGCAGTTACAGACTTATCGCTTCGTAACGTTCGTTCTTACGAATTAATAACCCCAAAACTTCCCTAAAAGTCAATACACTTTATCAAAAAAGAGAGACATATGAACTGTTAATGTCTGTCATGTTTTTTATCAGAAAACCGGTTGAAATCAAAAACGGCCGACAAAACGTGCTTCATTAAAAATTCTACTATAATCTCATTCAAAATGCAGCTTTGAGTAAATTTATACAATTGATAGTATTATTTTGTTTGGTTTTTTTGTTGTTTCTATTTTATAATATCTCGAAAGAACCTGCAGAAAAAACCTTATGTTTTTTTTTAGTTTCTTTGTAAAGCGCGGGATAAGACTTTAAATATATGTTTATGTATGTAAATATTTAGAACGAAATAAAAAAAATAGATAATAAAATTATTATAAATATTTGAAATTATTGTGGATTTATATTTTTAAAATATAAATCCCTTTAACTAAGCCAGCATTGAATAATATAGTACCTATACCTATTGATGTAAAACTCCACAGACAAGCCGAAGTTAATAAGATCTTTGGTATTCACGCAATTTAATTTTTCACCTTTAAAATGAAACTTTTTCAAATATTCTATAATTAAACATATTTTACTAATCTTAACATTTCTAGCAATAGTGCTAGAAATGTTAAGATAGATAGATAGATAGATTTTATGTCCACAATACTAATTTATAGACATTAGTATTGTGGACATAAAATCTATGAGACAAATCCTACGCGATTTATCCGCTTTTAATATCTTCTAAATCTTAAAGATAAATGCATTTTTTCTAATTAAACGTTTTTTCCCGTAGATATATTAATACCTAATGTCAAGACATTCTATTCACCACTTTCCATTTGTTAAATCGTCGAATGGTAAGGGGATTGTGATGTGTTTGTGTTATTATAAAGTAAACTATCTTACAATTATTATTGTAATTTATTATAACAAAAATAATGAAAAATAAATGAATAATGTGTTACTCCAACAAAAAGGGCGGGAAAATTAATAACCAAAATACAGATACAATATTAATATTTACATTATCTCACTGATGAACTGTAATACAGATTATAAATAGCACTTCCGAATTCGAGACATTGCATATGCAATATTATGCATTCAATATTTTTATGGCAGATTAACATATTTGAATGGCAGGCCTACAGGCCGCGTCTTGTCTTGTTCAAAGCGGCAAAAAGAAAATAAATAAATCATGATCTCAGAGGAAGATAAACGAGCGAATTTGAACGCCATACATAACCGAAAATATAAATAAATTTAAGAACATATTAAGTATTTTGAAATGAAATTATTTTGAAACGGATTAATCGCGTAAATTTTTGGTACATTCTGAGAAAACAATTTAGAATAATCTGCGAGGCTATTGAAAAAAAAAAACATCTTTTGAAATCTGAAAACCATCTCACTAGAGGGCATGATACAGACAAGTCAACTCATTTTGCGAAATCCAGTTTTTCTAAAAAATTTCTATTATTTTAGTTCACGCTGTATCCCGCACGCAGCAGAGTAGGCAGAGGGAACCTAGTATTAAGACACTCCGTTCCCCACTTTCCGACAAATTCGGAGGCATTGCGTGTTAAGTGGCGGAACTTAACGCCGCGCCTCGATACCAGAGCGAAGAAAATGGAAATATTAAATATTTCCACTCCTCGAGTGGGAATCGAACCCACAACCAGTCGTTTACAGTTTCGTGCCACTGGGCCACGACTATTTTCTATTTTCGAATACTAAATTAATCCAGTTAAAAATATTTTTATTTCAAAACGTGTAATAATCGTGAAAATAAAAGATCTTATAACATATTAGGTTATACTAATATTTACAAATCGCTAGAAAATGCAAATGCAATCAGATTAACGCCTTATCTCTTAATGTCATGAGAATCCAACCATGCAAATGCCGTGTGAATATTATTTTATTTTTTTATTTTAATATTAAGACTGCTTTTTTATTATGTCATTTCTATTTTACTAATCAATAACTTAATGTTTTTGAATTTAAATTAAGTTGTTTTAAGATTTATTAGTAGCTAATATTATGTTAATCCTGTGTAGGATAACGAACTGACGTGTTATTATTCTAGACGAGTCATATTAAAAAAAAATAATTAAATAGCTTCACGCTATATCTCGCACACAGCAGGGTAGGCAGAGGGAACCTAGTGTTAAGACACTCCGTTCCCCACGCACCGCCGAATTCGGAGGCTTGCGTCGCGCTTGCGAATCGAACCCACAACCAGTCGCTTACAGTCACACTCTTGTGCCACTGGGCCACGACTGGCCATTATATAAATTTATTTATTTGGTCATTATATCAATTTATTCATTTGGAAAAAATTAAATTTACATTGTTTCGTTTTAGTTCAAAATTGATCAACTTGCAACTTCATGGGTTCATTCAACAAATCATCACAGAACTCTCCATTTTCTAACCAAAATTGATATATTGCGTGTTGAATAACAGAACTTAACGCCGCGCTATGTCTTAGGTATCAGAGCGAAGAAATTTTAATATAATTATTGCCTCAAGTAGGAATCGAACTCACAACCATTACTTTACAATCCGACGCTGTCCCACTTCGCCAAGACGGCCTCTATTATACCACATGATATATTATTTAATGTGGTAAATTAAAAAATAATAAACATAATATAATAAAATATTAAACGATATATCGCATATAAACTTATATTTGACAAGTTCATTTCTGTTTGCATGACGCAATAGTTTATAATATTTTCCGCCATATTCGATCACAGAATAAAAAATATATAAATTAATACACAGTTAAAAAATATGTTCAAATCACAGAAATAATATAATATATAAGATTAATTAAATATATAAGCTAATTATTAAAAACTATAAAATATACAAGAAAATTAATTAATATTTACCATAAGCATTAGCGTAGTTAGCGCAAAGAATGCAGACGAAGCAAAATCCTAGCCAGTTCATGAAACCACCCTGAAGTCCTGCTACGTTGAATATTAACGTAACAAACAGTATCGGCTCGATTACTGCGCGAGGTATCTGTAAAGAATAGCTTATTTAGACATATTTATTTAAAAAAATAAATAATTAAAAATGGTTACCATTTTAACCGGGTTAATCAACTATATTTTTGGTATTCGAAAACATAAGTCAGAAAAGCCGACGTTTCGATTAATCCGGTTGAAACAGTTTCATTTTAAAATGTGTTAAAATCGCAAAGACCAAACACATTCAATTTTCACATATAGAAGTATTTTGTCTTCCACTAATTAACAACATGGTGGAATCCAACGCCCGTTAACAAGACCAAAGACAAAAAATTAAAACTGTATAAATTTTATAATTACTCCGATTGGGGATCGAATCCACTACCATCGATTTTACAACCAGATTATTGTGCAATTTAAAACACAACATAATATGAATAAAGAAGGAAATATTTATATTTAATGTCGTCAATAAATCTAATGAAGTCATTTTGCGTTTCAATCTATTAGTCTAATTGCTTGTGAATTCGATTCCGACTTCGAATTTTTCTATTTTAATTATTTTAATTTCTCCGCACTAAGAAGATAAAGTGTGGCGTTGAGTTCCGCACCTTAACGCGCAATATCTTGATTTTAGGTGGAAGGTACAGAACGGAGTGTCTGTGACACTAGGTTCTATCTGAATACCTTTCTGTAGGTGGGATACAGCGTGGAGCTAAAATAAAATGACGATATTCCTATCTAGCTATGTGAAAAAAACAAGAAGCTTTTCGAGAAAATGAATCTAAAAAATTTTTTTTTTAGCTTCACGCTGTATTACGCACACAGCAGGGCAGGGAGAGGGAACCTAGTGTTAAGACACTCCGTTCCCCACGCACCGCCGAATTCGGAGGCTTGCGTGTTAAGTGGCAGAACTTAACGCCGCGCTTTACCTCGACACCAGAGCGAAGAAAATGAAAATATAATTTCCACCCCTCGAGTGGGAATCCAACCCACAACCAGTCGTTTACAGTCACACGCTTGTGCCACTGCGCCACGACTGGCTAAAAAATTAAAAAAAAATGAATCAAAGAAAAGTTAAGTAACTAAAAGCACGAATAAGCTATAATTATACGTTAAACCATCATCAAAATATGATGTAACAAAAATTAGCTGTCAGTATGAAATAGATGTTTGACGTGTATAATTAAGAAGTGTACACCTGACACGTTTAGAATGCAATATATTTTTATAAAAGTAATTAACTTAAGTATTTTTTCGATATTCAGGTTTTTTATCAGCACAACAAGTTAGAAAGAACTTTTAAATATTTTTAAAGTGTTATTCCACACTTAGGAAAATTGAAAAAGACATTTAGAAAACGTATAAAGATTTGAACGCAGCGGGATTCGAACCTGCGCCTCCTGAACGCCGTCCAGGTCCCCTGCTGAACCATGCGTTCCACTACCAGCTGCGTTGAAATTCTAATGCGCTTTTTATTACATTTTTTTTATTTAAGGAGGTGCGGGTCGAATTCCTCGCATCAATGCGTTTATGTTTTTATACGTTTTCTAAATCTCTTTTTCAAAATAGAGAAAATTTAGTATGAATTTTTGAACACTCCGTTCTCCGTTTTCCGACCGAATTCAAGATTCGAATGTGTTTTGTGGCGTAATCACCGTGCTTTACTATACCAGAGCGGAAAAATGTTAAATATTTAAATAAAATCATTTTTAGTAGAATCACCACTGCAAGGGGCCAGTCGTGGCGCAGTGGCACAAGTGTGTCACTGTATACGACTGGTTGTGGGTTCAATTCCCAATCGAGGAGTACAAATATTTAATATTTCCATTTTCTTCGCTCTGGTGTCGAAGCAAAGCGCGGCGTTAAGTTCCGCGACTTACACGCAATGCCGAATTTGGCGCCTACCCTGCTGTGTGCAGGATATTTAACTGACCACAATAATCTTAGAAACGCTAATTAGTCAACATTTATACATTGACAATACTTTAATTTAGTAATACACATCACAATTTTGGACTTAACTTTCTACGAATAATGCAAACATTTGAAAAATAATTTTAATAAATACAAAAAAAAACTTCACGTCTTTTCCCGTATATAGCTTTAATAATCCAAAAGATGAAAAGACGTAGTGTCAAATCACTCCGTTCTCTTCCACGATACACATACATAAAAGAAAAAAAGAAATAACTTACCCAAAATATAGCCTTAGACAGATAGTAAGGTAGCGGAGCGTAAAGCCCGCTGGCCGTTTCCCTCAACAAAATAGGTAATTCACCGGGAAATGTGAAGAAAACCGCGTAAATGAATAAGAATATTGTTTCTGTTATGGTCAGGTATAATAGACCTTCGGCGTTTTGTATGTCCCTTTGATCTAGCTCTTTGAAGTGACCCATGTATGGTATTGATATTATGAGGCCGACGAACTAAAAGATGGACGACGAACGAAAAAATATTTTAATATTTTTAAAGTGTTATTGAAATACTTAATAAAAAAAAAATATAAATTTGAACGCAGCAGGATTCGAACCCGCGCCTTTTAACCTTTGGTAACCATCCAAGCGTTATTTGGTAACCATAACTAAATGTTTACCAAAAATGTTCCAAAAATACAATACACAGTAAAATAAAAATGTTCATATCTAATGAATTAACAAGAATTTATATCATAATAAAGCAATCAAAATAATTTTACTACTGCACACAGACATTATTATTTGCATAAAATTAATATTCAATATTGAAATTTCACAGATTATATAACCAAATAAAAATACACATATTTTATTTTAGCCAAAAATTTAGAATAGTAGCTGTTTAACTTCAAACATTTTCCCGTAGAACAGGACAGTTAGAAAAAACCTAGTGTCACGACACTGTTCTCCACTTCCCGCTCGAAATCTTGACATTGCATGTTCAATGTCAAAACTCAAGCTTTGCCATACCAGAGCGGAAAAATAAAAATATATTAAAAATATCTCCAAGTGGGAATCGAATCCCCAACTAATCCTATATGTATAATCAGATCCGACTACGCCACGATAATCTCAACTAAAAACTGTTTTAAGCAAGTTTATTAGCTTAATAAAAATTTTTTTTACTAAAGTAAAAAACTTACTTAAAAACAGTTTTTAGTTAGTTTAAAGTTTGTTACTATATAATCTAATATAGGAAAAAAGACTTTTATTCAATTATCTTACCATTAAAAGTAGAAATTCTGCAATCCATATAGATTTGTTATGTTTTATAGATATTATATTCCTCCACATTAACCAGTAGAATTGTACGAAGTAGTTAACTTTGACTCTGCAAGTATTTCAAACATATATTTACAAATTCATAAAGGGGAATACATAGGAGGGAATCTAATGTTAAGACACTCCGTTTTCCATTTTTCGCCGAATCCTATAGGCATTGTGTGTCAAGTGGCGGAACTTAACGCCGCGCTCTGCCTCGACACCGGAACGAAGGAAATTAAATATTTTAATTCCTCGAGTGGGAATCGAACCCACGACCAGTCGCATTTACAGTCACACTTTGCGCCGCGACTGGTCAAAAAAATCATAAATAATTCAAATATTATGTAAATGATAAGCTTAATTTAATGAAAATCTTTAAATTAAATGCTCACCATGTATTTGATGTTACAACACGCTACTTAATTATAATAATTTTTTGATCAACTTCATTACTAATCTATACTAATTATACCAGGGGTGACCAAGCTCCTTGAAAGTCCAATTAAATACATATTTAAAAATATGTACAAATGGCGTAATATTTATTATATTTTAATTTAAATATATAATAACACAAAAATCTAAATCAGTACTCTAATACATTTATCTAAATACGCAAATAATCTTTCAAAGAGCCAAATGTGACTAGAGAGCAGATTAGTCACTCCTGTTATTATATGCCATATAGTAGCAATGAGGTTGGAGAAAAAATTATAAATGGTTAATAAAAATGCTTATATACTTACAGAGTTAAATATCGCTCGAAATACACGTTCTAAAAAAAGAACATAAATGAAATTAATAAAATTATAAATAAAAAATAAAATTAAAAAAATGAAAAAGACTGTAAATAACGATAAAAAGCTGTAAATAGCAACAAAAAGCTGTAAATAACGATAAAAAGCTGTAAATAACAACAAAAAGCTGTAAATAACGATAAAAGCTGTAAAACCTATAAAAAGCTTCAAAAATATTTATTTTTAACTCACTTTTTCATCCGCTGTCCCATTAAAGTATTCCATTTCGTCCTTCACATCGCCCACTCTGCTCTCAATGGCGGCCGCGATATTCGATCTTTGATACTCATTACAAATACGACGTATTCTCTCTCTACTTTCCATTTCCTTATCTATTTCTATACCGAGCAGAGTGACGTAATATTCCGCCGCGTTGAAACCCACTGGACATTTGTAGTTAAGGCTAGGAAATATAAAAAAAATGTATGAAACAGTTTATTTGAGCTTTTTTACGAAACATTGAGACAAAGTAAGCGCGACTGGTTGTGGGTTTATTTGATGAGTGGAAATATTTAATACTTTATCTTCTTTGCTCTGGTGTCGAGGCAAAGCACGGCGTTGAGTTTTACCACTTAAAACGTAGCATCTCCAAAATTCCGACGAAAATACAGAACGGAGTATCTTAGGTCCTACGTAAGGAAAGGAATTTCCCATTAGTTCTAGATTACTAGTACGAAGACATCACGGTAAATTACTGTGAATGGGATGGTTATTTTTCTTATGGCGTTTCTTACGGAGTTAAGTTACGCAGAAATTCAGTAATTCATCGCGGCAAGTGTAAATATATGTTAAAAAGCTAGAATTTAGTCTTGAATTCTTTTTTTCATGCGGAGAAGGGAGTGTCTTGACACTAGGCTTTTATTTATTTGTTGAAAACAATGTTGTTATACAAAAAAACTATTTTCAAAATAGATATTTAGGAAAATTACTCTACGGAGCAATTTAGTTAAAAATATTACCATTTTATGCAAATTCAATAAGTGTAACGTTCAGCCTACTTGTATACATACATACAAATTATAATCCAAGCTTCTATATCATTCACAATATTCAAATTTGTAAAAATTTGTAGGTTAATCGTATTTTTGAATAAATCTATACTTAAAATGTAGATTTAGAATAAATTGAAGAATAAAAAATATTTTGATTTGAGTTCCGTTAATTAATGTTTGAGGAAGAATTTGCGTTTTATTTTTTTTGCGAATTATTAACATAAATGTATGTTTCACATTTGTAAAGTCAGTAACCTTTTAGAGATATGACAAATTATTTTTTTTAATGAAGATAAATACAGCGTTAATTTGTAATTATAATATACGTATACATATTACTTAATTGTATAATTAGTATTTCCACAATTTCAAGTTCTTCCTTGCATAGATCATTAATGTACATAGAGAGAATTTAGTGCCAAGTGCCAACATATCCTGTTCTCCACCTTCCGTCAAACCTAGAGACTGTATGTGAACGCCGTACTTTATCGCAATAGATCGTGGAAATAAAGATAATTTAAATATAATCATTCACTCCAATTTTTTTTTTTTTAGCTTCACGCTGTATCCCGCACACAGCAGGGTAGGCAGAGGGAACCTAGTGTTAAGATACTCCGTTCCCCACTTTCCGCCGAATTCGGAGGCTTGCGTGTTAAGTGACGGAACTTAACGCCGCGCTTTACCTAAACACCAGAGCGAAGAAAATGGAAATATAATTTCCACTCCTCGAGTGGGAATCGAACACACAACCAGTCGTTTACAGTCACACGCTTGTGCCACTGGGCCACGACTGGCCTCTACTTCACTCCAATGGGGATCTAATTCTTAATCATCGTATTTACATTCAGAGGCTCTGCCACAGAACTAAAAAAACATTAAATATCGTTTTTTGATATTCGAGGTTTTTTATCGACATTTATATATACTGATTTATAATTTTCACCAACAACATAAAATATAAATATATGATTATTTTACCGATGTACATATATCATAAATTATACTTACGAAGCAAAAAACTGATCAGCCTGTTCAATAGTCCCATGGAAGGCTATATTTCCATTAGCCAGTAACACAACTTGGTGGAACAGTTCAAACACTCCAGAGGCGGGCTGGTGTACGGAACATATGACTAACTTCCCGCCTATGGCCAGTCGTCTTAGACGAGACACTACCGCGCTGGCCGCTGAACTATCCAAGCCTGTTGTTGGCTCATCGCAGAATAATATTGGCGGATCGTTTAGTAGCTGAGAGAAGAAATGTTTTTATTTATAGCTTCATGGTTTTTCTTCAAATAAAATATATGAGTAGAAAAATATAAGTCGAAAAAGTATATGTACTAAAAAGGTAACTTCACGTTTTATACATAACAGGGTAGACAGAGAGACTTTAGTGTTGATACACTTCGTTCTATTCTTTCCATTCGAATTGGAGACATTTTGTGTTAATTGGCGGAAATAATTTCGCCAATTAATTCGGTCCACAAAGCGATGAAATGAAGATAATTTCAAATATAATCCTTCTTCTGAGTAAAAATCGAATGTGATTTTAGAAACTTTAACTGAATCGAAATTAGAAACTGTATTCACTACTAATTCTGGCCTCTAAAACTGTACAAAAAAGCAAATATAATTTTTTATCATGCAGGCCAATATTTTAGGATATAGCAAAAATGAAATAATAAAAAATTCAATATGTCTCGACCCTATGTTCTCTTTGCTTAACCTGTTATGGGGAATAAATTGAAAAAATAAGGAGACTTACCTGTACAGCCAACGCGACTCTTTTCCTTTCTCCACCAGATAGAGCTTTAAGCTTCGTACTCGTGCACGCCATTACACCTAAATCAGCTAACAGTTGTGATATTCTTCTCGCCCGTACCGTCGTTGTTGCTCTTTTGTCCATCATCAAACGAGCCTATTGAAGTATTATAAAAATTATATTTTGAAATAAGAAATATTATTGTTGATCCTTGTCTGTCATCTACATTAATATTATAAAGAGGTAAGCGTTTGTGAGCTTGTGAGTTTGTATACTTGAGGTAAGTAATATCCGAAACTACCGAACCGATATCGATATATTTTTTTTTACGGTTAATAGCTACATTATAACTGATTGCTAAACGAACATATTTGTATTGAAATAGTTAGTTTTCTGCCTGGTCAATAAACATCTATAAACAATTAATTAATAACAATAATTACTGTTATAAATGGCCCCATACTCAAACTAGGTTAGAAAGGATTTTTTTTTGTATAAAACCTTTATCATCTCTTATAGTAATTTGTTTTTTTATATATTGGTTATTATTCAATTGAATATAATTGTTAAATAACAAATCACGAAGTAACTAAGTATCAACGAGCCGTATGACAAATTTTAACTAAACTATGACCGTAAAGATCGGTATCGTCTTAAAAAACTAAAAAGACATAAGAATAAAGTGGATAAGGAGCAAAAATTTTAATATGAAATAAAAATTAAATGAATTATGAATTTATGGATTAAATGAAATATGAAATTGTCCATGTTTTATTCATACATAACGATCACTCTTATATAGAATATTATAATAGCTAAGTATCTGTGGATATTTAAATTTATAAAATGTTTAACTAATTATAACCATGTAAGATTATTTTTTAAGAAGTAATTTTAGTTCCACATTTTTTAAGATTTCCGCTCGTGTCATAATATTTTTTTTATTACCTTCCGGCGAAAATTTCCCGAAATTTCCGTGTGAACATTTTTTTAAACCTTACATATACTTAAATAGATACGCATATAGAGTAGCTATATACGAGTAGTTGCTTAACATTCAAAGGGTAATTCTTAAATATTTTATCTGTGAGTCTTAAATATGGATAATGAATTAATGAATCAGTAATTTAATTAAAACCAAGAAGTTTCACATTAAGGTATTAATATTTACTTAAAAATATGTATATTAATATTTAATCTATAATTGAGGCCGTTGTGGCGCAGAGGGACAGCGTCTGACTGTAAAGCGATGGCTTTGGATTCGATTTAAATTCGAGGGACGATTATATTTAAATATACATTTATTCTCTCGGGTATCTAAGATCGAGCTCAAGTAGCAGACAAGTCTCGATTTGTCTGCTACTGCGGCGGCGGAAAGTGGAGGACAGAGTGTCTTAACACTAGGCTTCTTTGACTCCGATATGTGGGATAAAGCGAGAAGCGCCTTTTTTAAAAAAAAAAAACTTGAGGTGGTTAATACTCATTATGAGATTTCTCTTCACGAATGAAATAAAAATTACGTAGTGACATGTCACTAAGCAGACAATAAAAGAAAGAAAATTATAATATATGATATAGTCATGACTCATGACATCTTTATTACAAAATTATGACATATCATTGAGTGCAAACCAATACTAGACCACAAATATAACAAATAGGAAGTGATTAAACACAGCTGATGTTACTTGAATTACTTGGCATTAGAAACTCGACCAGTCTCAGTACAGTTAGACAGTGAGCGCAATGGAAGTGGGTTTTAATACCACTCGGAGTTAAAATATGTATAATATATATTTAGAAAATATAAATTAAATTAAATAGCTTCACGCTATATCCCGCACACAGCAGGAGTAGGCAGAGGGAACCTAGTGTTAAGACACTCCGTTCCCCACTTTCCGCCGAATTCGGAGGCTTGCGTGTTAAGTGGCGGAACTTAACGCTGCGCTTTACCTCGACACCAGAGCGAAGAAAATGGAAATATAATTTCCACTCCTTGAGTGGGAATCGAACCCACAACCAGTCGTTTACAGTCACACTCTTGTGCCTTAACACTAGTGGAGTGTCTTAACACTAGGTTCTCTCTGCCTACCCTACTGTGTGCGGGACACAGTGTGAAGTTAATAGATATAGAAATAGATTATAATCGTAATGGTAAAACAAAAACACAAACGCCATCGTAAGCAATGAGACGGTGTCTGACTGTATAGTATTAGTTGTGGTGATGAGTCCCACTCGGGGGAATAATTATTTTTAAACATTATCGATTCCTTGTCTGACAAGTTCTCTATTCATTTTATTATTGTCGCCACTCATTTTTTCAAACGGAAAGTGGAAAACAGAGAGTCTTGACACTAAAGTTAAAGTCAAATCCTTATTTACAACATAAACATTCTAGTAATCTTGAACCCAAAATAAGTCATAATTACATAGTGTTAAAGATATGCAAAAAGCGTTAGCAAGTCGTCCACTCAGTTGTCCTTTAATGGAATTTTTTGTACAAAATCTAATATATTTTAACAAATTAATATTTATATATTCAAATACGATTATACTAATCTTGTGATAAACTAATTCTATTTTATGTCCTTCGCATGTTTGTATATTTTTAAATATATAATTATTTGTGTTCTTATGAGACACCGTGGGAATAGCTTCACTTCCATATCCTTGAAACGACTATGCAAATTTTAATTTAAGGATTAATAATAGTAAGTTGTTTTATTTAGACAAGTTATTTGTATGGCTATAAAATATTAGAAAAACTATTTCAGTTTTTTAGTACCCGTTTGAATTTAAGCAAATCAGCTTTAGGTGTTCTCATGCACCCATCATGGAACCTAAATGTAAAATTTTAAACTTTCTACGGTCAGTAGCCTCCAATTTGCGTGCCTGTCAATCACTCAGTTGTAACGGATTTTTTTTTAAAAAATCAGGTTATATTTATTATTTTTTTTTTAGGTTCACGCTGTATCTCGCACACAGCAGGGTAGGCAGAGGGAACCTAGTGTTAAGACACTCCGTTCCCCACGCACCGCCGTATTCGGAGGCATTGCGTGTTAAGTGGCGGAACTTAACGCCGCGCTTTGCCTCGACACCAGAGGGAAGAAAATAAAAATAAATATTTCCACTCCTCCAGTGGAATTTGAACCCACAACCAGTCGCTTCACAGTCACACTTTCTGCCACTGTGCCACGGCTGGCCCCAAATTTTCATCGAATAAGGTATTAATATATTTTAAAGTATCTTAAATATTGATACAGGAAACACGTAGGCGTATGTATTTTATAGATTTCAATTACAGAAAAACAGCTTTAACCCTTCCATATCTTAGACTCTTAAACTACTCTAGAGAGAAAACTTAAGACCTTGGTGATTTTTTTCTATGTGATTTACTCAATCAGAAATTAACGCAGTCAGTTAAGTCATTCAATTTACTTAGTCAGTTAAAAAAATCCTGAAAAATAAATAGTAATATCTATGAGTCTTGTTCATAGGACAGTAAATAACGATAATTATTTTTGTATGGCACAAGTTTCGTTTTAGTACAAATACTTATAGGTGAAGCCAAAGTAGGTTAATAATCATTATACATGGAAGTATCATCTTGAATATCTTCATTGGCTTTGTAATTCGATATTGTAAACGTATATTAATCCAATGATCAATCTAGTGGAACTTACCAAACGATTTCAATATAAGCCATTAGGCAAAAGCCACAAAAAATAACTTAGTGACATTCTAGATCAGGGGTGACTAACTCAAGGCTTAAACTTATACAGCCCGCCAGGCGTTTATTTATATTATAGACTAGATGTGCTCGCGATTTCACTCGCGTGAAATGTAACATAATGTTATAGTTTTGGTATAAGAGTAGCCTAAGTTACTCCTTATTATATAAGATACCTGCCAGTAAAGGTCTGACACTCTCGTTGCAGCTATTCCAGAGATCAGCCGAAACAAAAGTTGTAAAACTATTGCTTTATATAGGTATGTATGCATATGTGCGTTATGCATATAGTAAAAAGCGGTTATTTTAATAATATAACAAACAGACACTACAATTTTATTTATTACTATAGATACTCTCCCGTTGTTTTTTAAATACAAAGAAGTAAAATAAAAATTTGCATAGGCCTGTTGATAAACAAGGTTGCTCAACCCTGTTTTAGATCAAGATTTAAAATCTGATCACCCGCTTCGCGTAGTGGAATATTCCGTCACCAGCGAACGTATAACGACATGGTAACTTCAAATAAGCTTTTCTTTTAATACTTAAAATTATAAATATGAAAGTTTGTTATGATGTCAAAAAATAAATAAGATAATTTAAAATTAAAAAACTAATTAATAAAAATAATGGGGCCAGTCGTGGCGCAGTGGCACGAACAACTGGTTGTGGGTACGATTCCCACTCGAGGAGTGGGAATCGTAATATTTTAAATTTCCATTTCTTCGCTCTGGTATCCAGAGGTAAAGCACGGCGTTAGGTTCCGCCACTTAACACGCAACGCCTCCGCATTCAGCGGAAATTGGGGAACGGAGTGCCTTAACACTATGTTCCCTCTGCCTACTCTGCTGTAGGGGATACAGCGTGAAGCTAAAAAATAAAAAATAAATAAACAGTTTGTTAATCTTTCGTGTAATAACTACGGAATCGATATAGATGAAATATTTAAATTTATACAATTTTATTTTTTAAAGATTTGTGTAATTTCGCTATAATATAATAGTAAGTATCTCTATTTCAATACCTTTGTTCGTATATGAACTTACGCTATAGCGTAAATGTTAGTTTGACAAAGTGTAAGTTTTTGACTACCTAAAGTGTAAAATCCAAAAAACAATCGGAAGGAATGCAATTTGTTGTATTACACAATAATTTGTAATAATTAAGTAATTAATACTTTTTAATGTCACTCATTAAGTGCAATATTTAATCTGATTTTAATTACGACTAATTCTTTTAAATTTTATAAATGTAATATCATAAAATATTGAAAATATGGTTTCAACGACGTTCTTTTTATATTAAAGCCTATATTGAATGGTTTACTTTATTGTTACCAATTTACAAGAGAAGGCCAAGTACATTTAAGACCGAAATTTACTTCCAATAACAATGTAAAAGTTGTAAAAATCGGCTTAAGGAGAGGGTCTTTATGTTATGGAGATTTTAATACAATTTTGTGTTGTAGTTGTTCAGATGCATATCTAAAATTGAAAACCAAAATAGTGGAAATATTTCCATTTTGTTCGCTCTGGTATCGAGGCAAAGCGCGGCGTTAATTTCCGCCACTTAACACGCAATGCCTCCGAATTTGGCGGGGAGTGGGGAATGAATTGTCTTAACACTAGGTTCCGTCTGCCTACCCTGCTGTGTGTGGGATACAGCGTGAAGGTAAAAAAAAGCAACCAAAATATTTAGTCTCAGAATAAGGGGTTGTGTGTTAAGAATAGAAAATCACAGTTTCTGAATTATAATTCATTTAGAACTACTGTATGTAAACTCGATAAAATATCGTAAAAAATAATGTTGCAATGTCATGAATTTAGGGAGGACTTAGCGTTTTCATAATCTTATGTTAGACGTCAAAAAGAACTAAATGTTTTGAACTTACTCTGCCCAATGTTAGAGGGCGAAGTATCAATTTAAAAATTCAAGGAGAAACACGCCACATTACAGACGAAACAGTTTTCTTACGTATATGTATTTATTATAAACTCCTGGAATCTGGAAGTTTATCTGCAAGTGTTTAAGCTCAGCTCTCTCGTGTTAGCGATTAAAAAAGTAAGACAAAAGTAAGATATTGACGCACTTCGCCACGATGGTCTTATTAGGTTATTTAATTTCAATTACAAAATGTATAATTTTTTTTAAAAAAATACATTAATTTCCAATCGTCAATATAATATTTTTTTAGTTTCACGTGGATCTATGTTATACATCAGTCAGTAAATGCTACGACATCGTTTACTACTACTAGCACTACTACGTAGCATCATTTTAAATTGCCATAACTCTAAGTCTTAGAAGTCACATCTATGTACATACCTATACAAACTGAGTAATCGAATATTCTGGAAGAGCGTAGGAGATGTGATAATCTTTAGATAGCTGCAATTTGTGACAATCTCTACATAGATACAAATAAGAAAAATAAGTTGTTATAAGAATTTCATGTAACCGGATATAGAACTTATTACTTAGTGGTTTATTAGGGCGGTTTTCAAGAGGCGCGTCTTTGAGTAACGCTCGTTCGCGTTTTAATTTTTTAAATTATTTAAATAAGTTTCTTTAAAAATCCCAATCGTGTAGATAGATTTTTTCAATTTAAAAAGAAGCACTTGGAACGTTTTTTTCCAAATTTCTTCTTTCTTATAATGAATGCAAGCAAAGTTACGAGCTACCACTAGATTGTCTATAAAATATAATAGTTTTGTTGTTTTTGAGCAAGCGACAATGACAAAACCGGTTGAAATGTAACCTCCTACCTAGGCTATTCGTATACCCATAATTATGTAGTTAAGTCGTATGGTGCGAGTGTTTCGTTATTAACGAGACACGATCCTTCCAGAACGAGTCTGTATACAAAGTTTTCTCGTTAAACGTTCCTACTTATAATATTACATTTTATATAATTTATTCATATGTAAATGTTACTGCTTGTAATAAAAGTTATAAAATTAAATTAATTTCACATAATTATTGCTATCGTGGCGCAGTTGGTATATACCTTAATGAACGCAATAGATTTTAATAGAAACACTAAGAAAGGGACTTATATGTATGTTTTACCTTCACGCTGTATTCCGCACACAGCAGGGTAGGCAGAGGGAACCTAGTGTTAAGACTCCGTTCCCCACTTTCCGCCGAATTCGGAGGCTTGCTTGTGAAGTGGCGGAACTTAACGAAGAAGCAAAGAAAATTGAATTATAATTTCCACTCCTCGAGTGGGAATCGAACCTGTCGTTTACAGTCACACGCTTGTGCCACGCCACGCCACGCCTGCGCCACGACAGGCCACAAAGATTTATATTCATTGTATGTTTCTCTTATTGGTTATACGCAGTATAGCGTTGAGTTCCGTCCATAAAAAATACGTCATTTCTTAATAGTGTATGACAATGCTTATAAAAATAGATAATATTTATTTTAGTAACGAAATTTCTAGTGTATATTTCCAGTGTATTATTATTATTATTTCTAGTGTTTTACTTGAATTGGCGTTTTACACTCCTTTTTATGTCGGTGGGAAGTATAATTTAAGCGGACCCCCCGCTTGCTGTACGCTTGCTGTATACCTTACCGTGGGAATCATCAGCGAACATAATAATATCCATACTCATATATAGTAGTATTATTATAACTATCCACTAAACATATAAGACGTCGCAGGATAGCTCGTACATAATACTACGACGGCCTCGGTGCACGGCACGCCTTTTAACATTTTACACTTCTACTCAAAAAATCATATTGAATTCCATCATTTTGAAAGAGAAAACAGCCAAAGTTTTTTTAAATGAGAACAAAAACAATATACGCGAAAAATTCATAACAGTATAATTACAAACTTCCTTAAGCGATAACATAATGAATGAAAAAATACACATTAACGTAAAACCGCAAACTGCCAAAGCCCTTTGATTTTCTAAGAAATTTCTACAAATATAATTTTTTCGATTGAGAAAAAAAAAGATAATTAAGTATAAAGTAACCAGAAAAAACGGTTTAAACCATCTTCTCTAATTTTATAATAATTTGCTTGAATATTAAAATCATTATTCCAATTAAATGTTGTAGGTACATTGTCAATTAGGTATGTAAATAATCAACATAAAGCGTTTTTTATTCCTACAATAATATAACATGCAAATTGGTTTTCTCAACAAGCTATTTAACATATTCAACAAGTTATTTCGCGGCGTTAAGTTCCGCCACTTAACACGCAAGCCTCCGAATTCGGCGCAAGGTGGGAAACGGAGTGTCTTGACACTAGGTTCCCTCTGCCTACCCTGCTGTGTGCGGGATACAGCGTGAAGCTAAAAAAAAACAAAAGCTATTTGTTTAATTTCTCCGTTCTAGTACCTAAGTTCCAGAGAGTATACGACGGGGTGTCTTGACACTAGTTTCTCTCTGATTACCCTAGTTTGCGAGAAAAAATGTAAAGCTGCTTTTTCTATTTGCTTCAATCGTTGAACAATACGGATTTTGACATTATAAATGTGTGTATTCATATTTCAAATGGCTATTATAATATTGAAACTTTATAATTTGGTTAAAGTCTATTTAAAATATGTTCTGGCGTTTTCGTTCCTCCTTGTTAATTACACTAAGAAAATTCTACACAAAGCCAAATTAAGGAGGCAGTGTGGGGCAGTACCATACATTAAAATACTATCTACAATATCAAATCTACTAAAGAATTGTAAACTTTAAAATTCAAATAAAGTTAAAAGTTTATAGGCTAATTATACAAAAGTTATGAAGGTGTATACTACATAACAGGTGCTTGGTAAGTAATATATTTTATATAATTTATATTATAAAGAACTCCACTTAAAACAAAAGTATATTATGATACTAATTTTTGTATATAATTTTTACATATTATTCAATGCATTATGAGCTTAAACCACTTTTACTTTACACGGTATTATTCGGTATTTTTCAAATGATGAAATTAATTTCAATAATTGACCGACCGTCAGACGGTTGTTCTGTTATACTCATTATGATTATCAAATGTTGTTTATAAAAAAATAAACTTATTTACTCATTGAGACCAGTCGGAACCTAGGGGTATAAAGTGTGACTGTAAAGCGACTGCTTGTGGGTTCGAGATACCCACGAGAAAAGAAAACTTTTTAAATTTCCATTTCATCGCTCTGGGGTCGAAACAAATCAATTTTAGTTCCACCACTTAACACGCAAAGTCTCCAGAATCAAAGTATTTTAACACTAGATTCCTTCTACAGACAGCGTAAAGCTAAAATAGACTTACCATAAACTCCATATGTTCAGCTACCGTCAAATCATCAATGGACAAATCCTCTTGAGGCACGAATCCAGATATCCTAGCGATCAGATCTGCTCCAGCGAGACGGCCATTTAACATTAAATAACCGGATATAGCGCTTTTATCACGCCTACTTATTGCAGCCAGAAGTGTTGTCTTTCCGGCTCCACTAAGAAAAGAAAGGATTATATATAATTAGAAATAGTATATTTAACAATATAGCAACAGTATGGCAACGTATATTTTAAAAAGTGTATGTCAAATACATAACGCAGTGTCAAATATGTGAACAAATTGTTTTTTCATTAATCCTATGTATAAAACTTATAAGTTATCTGCACTACTTCATGTAATTTAAAATATGTTTAATGTCTACGTGTTTTTCGTAAAGGGTGTAAAAGTTTTTCTTTATATTTATTATTTTTTTTTAGTTTCACGCTGTATCCCGCACACAGCAGGGTAGGCAGAGGGAACCTAGTGCTAAAACACTCCGTTCCCCACTTTCCGCCGAATTCGGAGACATTGCGTGTTAGGTGGCGGCACTAAACGCCGCGCTTTTGCCTCTGATACCAGAGAGAAGGAAATGGAATTATGAAATATTTCCACTCCTCGAGTGGGAATCGAACCCACAACCAGTCGTTTAGAGTCACAAGTTCGTGCCACTGCGCCACGACTAGCGCCTCATCTCACCTCTTTACTTATTAACATGATTATGATTACATAAATATATCATATATACATGTAAATCTGTAATTGTAAATGGTGGAGACCTCTTTCGTTATATTATTAGTGTTATTTAAATATTTTTGTTATGTATGTTGGAATGAATTAAAATCAAATAGAGGTCTTAACACAAGATTTTTATGGATGAACCCACTAAATAATAACAGAGATGAAAAAATATATATCTGTAAATTTTCTAAACGGAATAAAATTGAAAGGTCTATCGATCAAAATAAGGAAAATCATTAAAAGTAAACAAATAATTATGCGACAGATTTAAAAAAGTAGATATCTTGTTTTGCAATTGTAATTGTTGTTCATATGTTTTTTTTAATGATTTATCATATTGCAAAATGTAACTAGCATCACCGTATTCTTCTATATTTGCACCCATACAAGTATGTTAAAGATAAATTCATAACGAAATGTTAAATCAGTTATGATTGATTCTAACTAATTTTGCTAACATTGTGAATGTGAATGTTTGCTCTTTGGCAGAAAAACTACTGAATACGTTTTGATAAAACTTTACAGTAATATAGTTTATACCTACATCAGAATTACACAAATTAAATGCGAATAAACATATGCTCTGCAAAAACTACCTAAAAGATTCTTTTTAAAACGAACATGCAACAAAAAAAAATATTACTATATATAATGACTTTATCTCAGACATACAAACAAAAAAGAAAGAAATACACAAATCATAAAATATTGAACAATGAACTAATATATACACTATAAATAAAACTTAATTCTTGTCAACGAATAAAAGGGCTTTCAATTTTCATTAACAGTTTCGTAGAAATACTTAAAATTAGGGACACGAAACTTTAAATTTATGTTAATTTATATGATAGCGCAACATTGAGCCCTTGTTGCGACATCGGATTCCGTGCTTCTAGTAAAACGATCGCTTTGACCTTACCTTACTAATATGTATGTGTGTTGTTCAATATTAAATTTTCATATTATTAATATGATTACTTTAATACGTGAAAAAAATATTTTAGATTTCTTTTTAAAAAAAAGATGCGAAGGAGAATGAATTTCATGAAAGAATTAAAGTTTATTTATTATTACAAACTATTAGAAATACACTAAATTAATAGAGAAATATTAACATTACTACCATAATTTTGGCATATATTTTTGTATAAAGTGTCTTAAACTTTGGCCAGGTAAAGTGTATTTTTTGCCTGCCTTAAGCTTATTAATAATTACTTTATGTATATGCCTTTATATTTATTTCTGAGAACAGAGTGTCTTAACACTTTGTTCTTTGTGGTTACATAAGAGGATAAGGATTATTCCGCATATTTAAATGTAACTTCCATACTATTTTCATTCTATCCTTACACTTTGCAGCACAGACAGACTTGTTTCAGCTTTAAATATTATAATTTTTTTATATTTTTAAGTTTTGATTAAATTCTAGTGCCTTACACTGCATAAAGAAAAACACGTGCATAAAGTGTTACGATTACATTCATTTTACAAAATATATTGTAATATTTAAAATATTTAATCTAAAGTATTTGGCCCTGTATATAAGTTAATCTTCAAAGCTCACCTTGAACCCATTAAAGCCACTAAGTTGCCCGACGAAACGACTCCGCTCACTGAAAACAAAAATATACATTAAAATTTTATAACACTTAATGTAATAGTTTAATAAATAATTTTTAATTAAAAAATAATATTTTTTAATTTCTACAAGTAAGTTT